>JAJGOT010000370.1:0-80000 GCA_022457155.1 Cladopsammia gracilis
AAAACATGGACAACTACATTTTCTATCACCATGGCAGTGCTGTTGTTACATTCAATGTTATCAACTCCCTTAAAAACAACAGGCAGAGAATAGGAATAGATTGCTCCCTGGCCAATGACTTTCTTATCTTCAGTCAATATAACTTTATTGTTGGTAACATTACAGTCTTCAAGAACAATAACATGATGCTTTGATCCTTCAGCAGTTGTGTCCCAAAGGCCATTTATAGATGCTACAGTGGCCATTGCAATAGCAGAGCCCATTGTTGCTGTGTTGTTTTTCCACACACAGTTTTTGAACTCTATAAACAGGTTATTGTCATACGTTTTTAAAGGTGCCCTGTATTCATAATATGAAATCCCTCCACCTAAAATTGCACTGTTACTTTCAAATCTGCAATTTTCATACTTCATTCTGTTTGCAAGTAACCATCCCCTGAAACCGTCAGTAGTTGTTCCACTCCTGAAACCACCACCTGCAAGATGTGCACAATTATTTTTGAACATGCAACTTATCACCTCTAATGTGTTATTTCGTACTTGATCATGAAATTCAATGAAAGCTCCACCTCCCCAGACAGCATAATTATCTTCAAAGTGACATTTATTGATTTGAATTATGTTATTTTCTGCTTTTCCTCTTAAAAATATTGAGAGCCCTCCTCCTCGTCCAAATGGAAAGTGATCATCTTTGAATGGCTCCTTAACTATTGTTTCATAGTCCTGATTAGGAGCAGAGTTTTTTATGAAGGTACAGTTATAGAATGTGTAACTACTGTTGCTGTCAAACTTTGCTAATGCTGTTGAGTTGAGGTCAAATGGCAATGTTCCACCTTGGTAAGTCAACTCCATGTAAACACCACCTCCTGCCACTGCAATGTTTTTCACTGTGGTACTTTTATTTGGTCGATTGTTTTCAAACCAAGAATTGGAAATCCTGACGTCACCACCCACGTCATACATGTTTACTCCTATCCCTGGACTATTGATTATGCTGCAGTTATCAATAACAATGTTCTTACAGTACACGAAAAACACAGCAGAGAGAAATGGGATGTGCGGGTACTTGAACTCACTGCCAGTAGTGCTGGCATGCAAGCCACCACAGCCATTTAGTAAGATTCTTCTAATGATAATGTCTTCGCTGTTTTCAAAGGACAAGCTGCCTGCATTACTCTCGCATTTGATGGAAGTGTTAGTCGGCCCTTCATCTCCAGTTAATCCAAAGCCTTGCACATTTGTAAAGTTGAAATGCTGGCTTAGATTGTATTCTCCAGACCGTAACTCAATAAGAGTTGAATTAGACAAATGCTGCAAGGCGTAGTCTAAAGTTCTGCAAGGAATCGTTCCATTCCAACACGTTTTGTTGTCGATTCCATCGTGTTGCGAAACAACAATCTTATTTTTCCACGTCGGTTCTCCGCATAGAACAAGCAATGGAGCGATTTCTAGGAGGCAGATGGCGGTGATCAACAGAGCAAAAGTTGTTACATCCATCGTAATCGATTATTCTTCACGAACTGCGAATATTACAGCGGATTCAGGTTGAGTGTGAAGCGGTGTCAGTTGTCACGTTCGTTGTCACGGTTGGTTGATCACGTTGCGAGGCAAAATGACAGACGTTGCTAGGCGGGAATGACAAGGTTTTGTCAGCGATTTCGCGCGTTGTGAAAAGTGTAGAGCTATTCGTGTTCTCTGATCTTCATCACAAAACGGCGCACTATAATGATTGAAATCAAAGTAGAGTACTCTTATTATTCGGGGAAAAGGATAACTCCTGTCTTTTTGAACGAGGAAGATCTCGTCAACCTGGAATACAGCGAATTTGTGACACGTATTGTCAGCGAAGTGCCCCATCTTCGAAAGTTGAATAATTTGCGAGTTACCGTAAAAGATGAAACTATTGAAGAGGTGGATTTGTCGCAAAAGTATTTTAAGTTACAAATAAGAGGATTATTAGAGAAAGGAGCAAAGAGCATTAAATTGAGAGTTTTCGAATTCGATTCGCCAGCCGTCGATCCAGCGAGTAGAGTACACAACATGGCTTTCACCGCGGGAACAGAGGAGCGCGAGCCGCTAACACGAACACATGCACGAAGAACACTGATTTTGCCGGGACAAAATGTATGCGGTGATAAAAGAAGCGAAACCAACACGCCAGTGTTGTTCCCTTTACAGCGGTATGCGAAGAAGCAACAAGATGCAGTAAGCGAAATAAGAAATCAAGTCCAAGCAAAACGCCAAGAACTCATGAAGATCGATGACAGAATCAAACGAGCATCGGAGGAGAATAGCGGACACTCAACTGCGTGCGGAAACTGCCATTTAAAACTTGGGCACACAAGAAAGATTTGCACCTTTAGCCCATGTAAGTCCGCTTATTCGTGTGGTTTTTTATCAAAACACACTAGTGAAAAATCAGAGAGATCAAACTTAGAAAAAGAGATAAACCGCCTCGATGGAAAACTAAGAACGGCAGTCAGCGATTTAGATAATGCTTCTCGAGCCGCAGACAAGATTGCAAGTTCAGCTTCCAGACGGATTGAGGATGTTGTTGTAAGTGAAATGCCAGATAGATACACTTCCAATGGGCTAAGAAACTGGGTTCTTTTGAATAAGGATGTGGCCGTTGTGCAAAGAAACTTGAAGGGGAAGCTTCCCTCGCGCGAGAACGTAAAGAAACTTCTCGATAATATCGTTATGAAAGGCACCACTCATACTACTACGAGCTCATCTACTAGTTTTACTGATACTTCAAATTACATGTATTGTGATGTTCGTAAACAAACTGATCACAGGATGAGTTCACAAAAGAGGCTACTTTCGGAAGAATATGCAATAAGATTTCCAACTGAAAAAAAATCATGCGTGGCTATGTGTGCACAAGAGGAGATCGACTTTAAACTTGCACTAAAACTACAACAAGAAGAAATGAATTCACCGAGTGATTGTGAGGTCTTATCACCATGCTCCGAACTGATTACAAGCGCACAAGGAAGTCAACTTGAACCTGCGGATGTAAACTCGTCAAACTCCGCTGCGTCTGCCATGAGTGAATGTGTTGGAGAACCCACAGAGTTAGAATTTCAGGCAAACGCTGCGGCGGCTTTGTTAGAACTGCAACGCAGATCGTCTTGTCAGAAATGACTCAGAAATTTATTACCTTGAAGTCCTTAAACATTTTAATGTAAAAATAAAACTACATGTTGGGAGTCTGCCTTAAGCCTAGTTTTCATAACATTTTGTACTTGAGTTTTTTAAAAAGAAATATTAAAGTGTTTTGTTGCGTTACACCATGTCTTTAGTGTTTATTTTGTTTTTGTATTTTGTCGCTGCAAATTTTGCGTGTGGTACGTGTTGGAATTTGAGATCAGCGCTAATTAGATCACTGACAAAGATTCACATCAGTTACAAACAACTCAGCTGTACATCGTGAGACATTTCTTAGCAAATCTATTCTATGTATATTGCATAAAACAAGATGTTAAAATCACTGATTTAGTAAATGCTATACAACTGTACAATGGCAATTGAAGCTATAGTTTCTTCCACAAGTATCAGCGGCATCTAAAAATAGTTTACATATTTTCTGTCTGGTGTTTTTTGATATGTAATATGAATATTTCCTAAGCGAAAATTCAACTTAAGATCAGACAAAAACTGAACAGTAACAACAATTAAGAAGAAAAAGATGGATCCAGCAATGTATTTTTCAGAACGAAGACTACAAAGTATTTATCTGAAGTGAAATGTAGCAATGTAAACAACTTGATCGAACTGACATGATTAGTTCTAGTTTCTTAAACCAGTGCACGGTCGCTGTCTTTTTTTCGTCAAACTTAAACCTCTAAGTAACCTGTAATCTTAAAGAATCCGTGCATGTCGCCAGGAGTGATAAAATTTATGGCTGTATACAATGATTCCTTCAAGTCAGTGTTTGTTAGTTCCCAAAGCTGATATTTCAGTACACATTTCAGTTTGCCGAAAACATATTCAGTCGGATTAAAATCTGGCGAGTAAGCTGGCATGTAAACCAACTCGATATTGAGATCGTCAAGAAATTCGCCTAAAACCCGTCCGCCTTCATGGTGATGTGTAGGACAGTTATCCATCACTACCGTGTCTCCGACCTCAAGGCATGGCCTCATTGTTGCTGGGTTCACTGAGTTGTATGCTTCCTCAAAAAACTGGAGAAAGTCTAATGTATTTGCTGCTCCATCTACCGTGTTCATGTAATTTACTCCAGTTAGAGAGCACATAAGGTTTACTGTAGTATTTGCGTTCTCGGCGTATCTTGTTACTTCGATAGCCCTTTCTCCAATCGGAGCGTGACCATAGTTGCGAGTACTGTTCACCGGGAGTTTCACGCCACATTCATCAAAATATTTCAGCGTGTAAGGATCCTTGGCATGTAAGTAGTCCACAAATAGTTGAGTGTACGCCATATTTACAACCGTGAATCTTTCTTGGGCAACATGAGTCATTTTTTTGTAGGTAAACTTCTCGCCGCTCGGCAGTCTATTTCGAACTGCATTACACACTGCGGTTGTCGAAGTTACTCCGTGCGGTAAATTCCCGCAGTCATACAAACAGTCAAGTATTTCCGCATAAGTTATAGATGGTTTCTGTCTTTTGAGGACTTCAATGAGTTCAAGATCTCCATCAGATAAGCGGCTAGGGTTTCCTCCTCCATGTTTCACCGGGCTGGGAGTACCGGTCTCGCAGTACTGCTTCCAAATTTTGGAAACAACGGCCGTGGAAAGATTAAGTTCGTTTGCTATGTCAACAAATCGGCCAGGAAATAACGCTGTAACTGGATTGCCTCCTCTTTGAATAATCTTGTCAATGATGGAACGTCGTAAATCGGATGATAATGAGACTCCACGAAGATACGAGCGGCCTCTGTTACTAACGGTCCACATTTTCACAACGCGCGAAATCGCTGACAAAACCTTGTCATTCCCCCCTAGCAACGTCTGTCATTTTGCCTCGCAACGTGATCAACCAACCGTGACAACGAACGTGACAACTGACACCGCTTCACACTCAACCTGAATCCGCTGTAAAACTTCCACAATTTCTTGGAAATGTTTTGCAAAGCTGAGTAACCACGCCGGAATTACTGCACGTACACTGCCAGTCAGGGTCAGTAGGCCAGTCTCAGCACGCGACTGTCCTGCTGTGTCTGGTTACGGCCATCCAGGACCCTGGGCTGGACTATGGACCCTGGGCTGGACTATGGAAAAGATGGACTGAACTAACTTTTATTAAATTGAATAAATATTAAATGGAGTTCATATTTTACTAATTAGTTAACAATTGAAATTTGAAACAATTAAAAATTAAAAATAAAATAAAATTTAAAAAAGTTAAATAATACAGCTTAATTTTATAATTTGAATGATGAAAACCGGTTTCGCCTCAATGAGGCGAAATGCAAAGAATTACGAAGAATAACTCAGACTTTGCTCCCATTCTTGTAGTACGATTTACAGAATAATTCGATGTCGACAACAACAACAACAACAACAACAACAACATTTTATTTAAACACGATAAAAATTACAGCGGAGCTGATGTGGTGGTAGGCATCGGTCAGTCTAGACTGATGCTGTTCTAAATTGTGAACTATGGCCTGGATGGGGGTGCAAGAATTGTACAGCATAATGTTCGTAATTTTCCGTACACGAGGCCTGTTGCATAAGCACTGTTTATCTTGCAACATCTTAGGCCAGGAACACATTTTTATTGGCCAGAAGTATTTACTGGGTCATGGCTGTAATTTTACTGCAGCTAGGAATATAACTTGTATAGTGTAGTTTTAGTCTCAAGCCAATATTGCGCGGTAGCATTTACATCAGATCGTAGCACAAGCAACATCGGTCTTTAGCATCTATGTTTTTTCCCTCCCATCCCGCCCTGGGGGTAGTTTTCTATTGACCTTTTACATGACAGCCGGGTATTTGTGTATAGTTTCATTGTTTACATTTTGTATGATTTAGTATCGTTCTAACCTAGTCAACTTTCATTCAGGAGTAGTTTTTATGTTATTATTATTTTTGTTACAATTATTTGTTGTACCTAATTAAGGAAGAAAATATTAATTAGTATATAATTAATAAAGGCTGTCTTGCATCCCACATCCTGGCTGGCTTATTGTGTTGCATAATTTAGCGTGTATAAAAAGTTAAACAGTTTACAACTGAATAAAAAGCTTAAAAACTAGTTAAAAATTTAAAATCTAACCAATGGAAATATTAATCCATAAATCAAGCTATTCGTGTGAAGTTCTGCGATTAAGAGAGTTTTTAAATAAGCTTTTGCTTGAGATTGCACGCGTATGATTGTCAAGAGAATTCCATAGAGATGCAGCTTTGTAACAAGTGGATTTGCGGAGAACTTCAGTGTTTGGTTTTGGCAACAAAAAGGTAAATTTCCTACATACGTACTACTGTCGGATGTTTTCCCCATTTCATTTATTTATTTATTTATTTTTTTGCATAAAACTCTACTCGTTCTCCCGTGGTTTGAATATGTCAACACTTTTCAAGCCTCTTTTACTCACCGGCAGCCTGCACGCAGATCGATGTTCATATCGCGTGAGCGGCTTGCTATCGTAGAGGAGCGTGAGTTTCGGGTAAATTGGCTAATCAATGATCATTAATGTTTATACTAACTTTAAATTATTAAATTCTAGAATTAAGCCGTTAACTTTTTTAAAATGTGCTCATGGCAAAAAATTGGTTGACATTTGCCTATACAGTATTTCACTCGTCACCAGGCTCCCAATTTGACCCTAAAATCATAGCAAAAAGGTCATTTTTTTGGAAAGAAAATCAAAATGTCGCGCATTTCTGAGTTACTTTTCTGAAATCCACACTTTCACATTTCCATCTTGAAACGTTAAAATATTTTAATAACTTAAAAAGTACCGTCATTTTGACCTTGAAGTGAGCAATTTCGTATAAAGGCTTGTATGGAGTTCGACCGCGCGGTCATCGCTTTAAGCGTTCGATGATCCGTTCTATAAACTCATTTTAGCAGGCGAAATGTCAACATGGAAAAACTGGATTTGGTGGGAAATTTGCTTTGGTTCGAGAGAAAAAAAAACCTCCGTACGTCATTTTGCACTTTTCAGCCGCATGATGCTTCGACTGAGTGCATTTTATCTTCCTTTGGTCGTCATCGTGTTTACGTCGCTTGCTCGTCTGTCAGTGCAGTGAGAACGAGGGAAATCAGAAGGAAAGCGGAAATCACAGCTATATCAAGGAAACCCCACGCTTCAAGGTTACGTAACCAAGTGAGATAGTATTGATATCGGAAAGATTTCCGTGTAACCCCATACATGCATACCGTTCTTAAAACTAAAACAAAAGCCAAAACAATAGAAATCCAAAAGCAAAACAAAACGCCCGGAGCAAATCTTTTGCAATTACTTTTTAATTTTTTTAATTTCAATTATTAACTAATTAGTAAAATATTGTATTTTTATTGAAAACTACATTTATAAAGCTTTCTATTGATCTATGGTTTGTAAATATAGTTTTTTGAATCTGGCGAGTGCATGAATTTTATCCGAAGGACACCCATGAAGTTTGGGAGTATCCTTACATGTCCTTAATAGCAAAAGTTCAACTGAAAGGCTGTAAAATATTCCTCTTTCATCCACTGCCTTGCTCTTCAGGAGGTTTATAACTCCTTCGGCTCTCTTTTGCTTGGATGCCTTCTACGGGAGCTAGGATATTGATAAGATGGTGGTGATAAGAAATGCGCAAAACAGTAATTGTAATTGGGGAAACCAAACGCCAACTAATTGAACGCTTTGGGGAACATCGCCGCTCCATCCTCAATCACTACCATCTTATCAATCCTACTCCTGTTTCAATACATTTTAACCAACCTGGCCACTCTATCAGCGACTTCCAACTCATTCCCTTGGAACTCATCCACAACTTAACAATCGCGTTTCAGTCAGAAAGGCACGCGAGGCCCATGTTATAGATAAAGCGATGACTCTTGATCCTCATGGTATAAATAGACGTGATGAACTTAATTAGTGACATTTAGCTTCTTTCTTGCAAATCATTTTCTGTTATTCTGTTATGTCATATTTCAAAAATTTTATACACCTAATTCAATAAAGGTTGCTTTGGCAGTTGGTCATTGGTAATTGGGAATTGGCATTTGGCATACGGAACACAATGCAATGCTTCGCTTGAGTGACGGCCAAACAATAGCTTCCCAATGCCCAATTACCAATGACCAAAGCAACCTTTATTGAACAAGAGGCTACCAGTAGCCTTTACTCATGCGCAAGAAAGTTTTATGGTTTATTTTAAACGTGTCACGCACCGCTACCACCTCAACGAATTTTGCGTGACACACATTGCACCATCAGTCAAGACACGGGGAAGACACGTTGATTTTTTCTGTACTTGCTTTGAATATTTAATTTATTGATCCCCGTTCAAACCCGCATTATAGTCTTATACTTCCCAAACCGTGAATTATTTCTATTACATTGGGCATTGGGTTATTCCAGAAAGAACCCCCCCCCCCCACCCCACCCCACCGACGGATGGCAAGATTGTTTCGTTTCATGCAAATTTCGTGTGGAATGTAATTCGATCGCGCACTCCACAATATTTGTTCTAAAGGTCAAAACATATTTCCTTGAATGAAAATGTCATTCCCTTGAATAAAAGAGTCAAACGCTCATCAGAATTCATTGATTTTCTGTTTAGGGAAGGCTTGGCGATTTGTTTAGCCTAATTGCAGCGAGGAGCGCTAGGGTCTGCGAATTATATTAGTCTCAAGAGCAAAACGCGTTAAATTATCGCATCGAGGAAGCTCTCGGCAACGCAAGCAAATCAAAGAATTTCTCGTGCGGCCGATATTTCGCAAAAATTCTCACTGATAACAGAAATAAACAGTCCATGAAATGTTTCTTACAAAGTAAATGGACATTCAAAAATGTTATTTTCTTCACTGTAGTTTTCCAGGAATGCTTGAAAATTCTTAGTAAAGTCTGCCGCTTCGAGCTTCGAGTATGAATTCTGTAGGAACACATATCTCGCTTTGTGCCGGGCTTTGTGTCTCGCTTTGTGATCCTCACAGGATGATTCCATCGCTTTCAGCTCTCTAACTGCCACTTCAAAGGCATACAAATCGTCTTAAGGACTCTTTCTTTCCATTTCGAAGTCTTCAAAGGCATGTTTACATTTTGGTAATGGAAAATGAACGTCTGAAAAATTGAAGTGTAGAGCACAGAAGAGGCCATATTTGTTTGAATCTGAAATTCTTCTCTGAGTGACAAACCGATTCTCTCTAGTCCCCCCTAAAACCCAGACATGTGCTCGGTAGACGGATTTTGATTGGTTTAACCTTCCTGAAGCCTTTTATAACAATAGGGGGCAAAAATAACTTCTAGGGGAGGCAGGGGCGAGTTCGCGTACACTAAACGTGATTACGGGCACGCCACTTGGCACGCCGAAATCACGAGGTCGCGTGTCAACCAATCAGACCAGTGAAAGTCGTCCCGCGGGATACGGGAAACTTTAAAAAAACAAGGCAATTTGTGACTACAAAAAGCGGGACAAAAATCTTACCGAAACCTTGACTCATGCTGCTATGCGCATGAGTAAATAGGTATATGTAACGGTCCTTTTATATATCAGTGTATGTATGTATCCATTTTTGTCTTCTAGCCCCCGTAGAATCGCGAGGGACGGGGGGTACTCCCATATATGAGCTATATAGGTATGTGCCGCTGTGAAGGCAGTTTAGTCTGGGATAGGATGTAGTAATCAACGAATTTTGACCAGGGTATCATTTTTCCGCGAAACTGATCAGTTGCGTGAAGAATTTAGTCTAGACAAGGTTTATTGGCAAATGGCATTTAAAAATCGTTACGGCGGGCAGTACGGCATTTTTACAGACCCCTGGTAACTAATAACAAAGAAAGCGTTCAAAAATTTGGTCTAGGATAGAGTAGGGTTTTTCGGTGTTTAGTCTAGAATAGGGTTGCAAAATGCAGCTAAAATGGTCTAGTATAGGTTAAGGGTCTCAGAGTCCCAGCGGCACACCCCCACCCAAACATTTGCAGAGTACCCCCCCCCCCCCTCCCCCAGGCGTAGAAGGTTTGTTCTGCAAACCGAAATATCGGGCAAATATGTTCAACTGTTTGTTTTTTATTTCACTTCTGTCTCATCTCTTCTCCTTGCCGTAAGGATCAGTTTGCCGTTTTTACAGTACAGAACTCTGTTGAACTGGAAGGGACGTGAAAGTAGAGGATATGTCGATCAAAACTGATTTCGTGGTTTAGAAAACCCAAGGAAAGCTTTGCCGAGATTACCCTGCGAGCAGAGCCTCTTTCGATGATCAGAGCTGAGTATAATTGGGGCGGGAGGAAGATAAACTTGTGTTGTGACTGGCTACATGAAAAGCCAACAATACCAGTTCGGGATTTACCACGATTTAGGAGCTTATCTGCAAGATTATTTTTGACCATATTTTCCACCAAGCATATTCGGTCAAGACTTCGTTTCGGTCGTAAAAAAAAAGAACTGTCCAGTATTCAGCCATCATGTTGGTCCGTCAGGTGGTCCACAGGTGGTATATGTATCAGTGCCACAGGGCGGAGTCCGTTATCCGCAGTCAGTTATACACGCAAGGAGTCCATAACTAGACACATATGATGTGGCGCGTTATCTTTTTGCACCATATTCTCTTGGTTTGGGTATAACTCAGCATAGAAATACTCGAAATAGACGACAATCGATTACTGATTTTATTTTTATTTTAGGTGAGTATTTCATTCATTCTGCCTCCATTGTAAGGAAGAGCGAACACAACGTATTTATCCCTTCATTTTATTGATTGCTTTAATATCAAAATATACAAATACATATTGTAATAATTTCCCTTCAAATAAAATTTGTTTTCCAGCTTTAAAAAAACATATTTTTGATCGATAGAAAATAATCCTACAAAAAATATTCTGTTGAATCTGCGGTTGTGAATTAGAGCTTCCGAAAAAAAATTACGTTTAACGTTAAGACCTGAGGTTCTGATATCCTGAGGTTATTATCATTCTCAGATGTTTAATTTCGTCTACAAATTTTAATTCAGTCCCACCCTGAAAAATCATGGGGTGTTTTCAGACAGCTACAAAAAGCATACTGTCTCTAACAGTCGTTATTCGGCTTGAGTTAAAATAGTCAAGATAACAGCTGTGTAGAAGACCACAGAAAGCGTTGTGTTTTTATTCCTGTATGGGTTCATCCGCCCTTCCCGTCCCCAGAGTCCTAGTTTCGTTTGGTCAGCGGTTGAAACACGTGACGCGATTAAAAAACAGTGGAGTTCTGGGAACGAGAATTGGGTTCCGCTGGACGTTCCTAACGCATTGTTGTACCCAATTCAAACCCTTTGGGATTAGAACCCTTTGTTTGTCATATTTCCATATCAATGAAGCATTGACATGGAAATTATATGGAAATATTGTGAACAAAGAATCTTATTCCCAGAAGGTTTGAATTGGGTACAACAATGCGTTAGCCGAATTTGTCTATTGCATTAAATTCTATAAAACTCGGCCTCGTAGTCTAATAAACACGACTAGCTACGAGTGGAAGTTTGAGAGAACGGGAAGCTTTAGCCGAGTTCTCCCAAAATTTTGTGAGTGTTTTAATTTTTATTCCACAAGAACATAAGGAAAATGTTCTTCTCTATTTCATTTAAAGCCGCCTATGGCAGATTTATCGTGTTTCTAAACGGTTTTTAAGTAACAATGCGTGTAAGAACTAGGCAATCCTCTATTGTTCTGCGGCATTTCGCTTTCCCCACATAAGATTGTTTAGGTTTTTTTTACTGAGAATACATCAACCTATGGACAACACGTTTTTGAAATAAAATGTACTGAAACTTTATTTTAAAGCGATATTTCTTTTGTGTTACAATATTTTAGCCAATCATAAAACTCCAAAACAATGGCCAAGAAAGGCTTCTAATTTTCCATATTTCCCACACAGAAATTTTGCTGCATTAAACTCAGAATAGTTTTCACTAAAAGGGAATCAACAAGTAAACTAGAGAGAAATAAATGCGCTACCTGATAAAGTGATAGTAGATTTTCATGTTTTAGCCAACGAGGTGGACCGTTTCAACAATATCACAATTAACACCTTTCTGCATTCCTTGCCGTTGGGTTGCCCAGTTCTTACTTGGACCATTACTTAATCTGTCGTCGCTTGGCTGCATTCACTCATTACCTATGTTAGGATGTTATAAGATTATTTATGTCTGATATACATATATATGTATTTGCGCGTTATTTTTATAAAAATAAAATCCTTATTTTGCGATAAATATAACGTTTGAATTACTTCTTCCGTGGGCGCCCAAGATCAGATTTTTTCATAATGTTGCTACTTTGACTCATACCGACCTCGTCATTAACGTAATTCGCATGCGGTTCGTGCTCATCTGTTGTGACATGAAAGAAGCCCTTGGTGTTATCCTTAGACTCGGCCTCGAATGGAGACATCATTGCGAACCGATCCAATTCTGCATCATTTATAGGACCACCCATGTCAACATTGCTTCCCAAGCCCATATTCCCGCCCATGTTATTCATGGGACTTCCCATCCCATTGGACATCCCGTATTGACCGTCCTGCATGGTACTTTCCATCCCACCTCCATTCATAACCATCCCGTAGTCCCCTCCACCCGGCATCCCGCCCATTGCCGGCCCAGCCTGTGTCATTTCTCCCCCGGTAGCAGCACTCAGATCCACGGCAGGAACCGGAGATCCGGCTTCTGGTTTCGAATCCTCAACGGGGTTCGGTTCATGGCTGTCCTGTTGTTCCCTGTCCATGGTGCTGTTACTCTCCGCGGATTTCTTCAAAACAAAGTTAAGCTCTACTGCATCGCCGTTAGTAACCGTGATCTCCTTAGTAAGGGGCTCGTATCCCTGGGCAGTGGCGGTGACTTTGTAACCCCCGGGCAACAGAAGTCTCCAATAATCGCCATCATTAGCTGTGATGACTTCTTTCATGCGGTTATCAACATGGATTGCAGCACCAGGAATTGGAGATCCCTGACTGTCTTTTACAAATCCCTTCACTCCTTTATGTACCTAAGCACCGAAAAGAAACAGACGGAATGCTTAGTTCACTTATGGATATTTCAGTGATGAAACTCGCAAAACGAAGGCTCTAGTGTCCATACATTTGTAAATCATACTTTAAGTTAATTGCTGCGGAACGAGCGTAGCGAGTGAGCAGCAACATAACCAGGATTTAAGAGAAATATATGAGAAAGAAATATAAGCTAGGAAAAATCTCGATTTGATCGCTTTTTACCAGAATTCACTGCGCCACGAACACATTTTGGGCCAGAATGCACTGCGCCACGAACGATAGCCTCGCTTGCTGCTTCAAGCTCAGTGTTGGCTGCGAGATTTGTAATACAGTATTTTGGTCCAACATCGGAACTGAAGTGTCGAAGACTACTACGAGTTGAGCGGGGACTGCGAGGCATGGTGATAGGACCGTTGAATGGCAAAGATTTTCGAAGATTGTACGGGATAAAAGACAAATTTATTTTGAAATCACTCCGACAGGGGTCGATGAGACTGAGCTGAGCGCTTGGGGACGCGAAACCTGAGCTGAGCTTGGGAGACGCGAACACACAGTAATTAACCTAAATTTTCACACCTTCCTCGTGGTGAACGCGTCCTTTACTCAACAATATTCCACAGACATTGCAGGAACTTGATGCGTGAATTACAAAACAAAATTAGTCTTATGAGCTGGAATTTTCGTCGATTCATTCCGGTTACATTTGCTTTGCTTCCCCTCAAAAAACGAAAGAGAAAATTCTGTAATACCAGCGAGACGATAAAACAGCATTGTTACAACAAATTTACCGCAGCAATTACTATCTTTTGGATACACTAGTTATAGTTTAAAGTGCCTATCACCCCTAGAAAATTATTTTCAGAATCAACTCTATGTACATTGAATAGTTGAATGGTAAAATATTTCTTGTTTTGAACGTCGTGTTAGTGAGTTTTAGAGATTTGAATTTACAAAATGCTAATTAGATGAAGTCAACCCGGGAATCATTTATTATACAACTACTTGTTTTCACCTCCAAGTAATATTTTTTACGAGTCAGTTGACTATCCACAGTTAATTTTTAGTATTTATCAAATTAATTATCCTCAAGCTGTAAACTGCGCATTGTAAATTGGCGTAGAAATAATGGCAAATTCCCGGGTTGACGTCATCTAATTAGTATTTTGTAAATTCAAATCTCTATAACTCACAAACGTGACGTTCAAAACATGAAATATTTTACCATTCAACTATGCAATGTACATAGAGTTGATTCTGAAAATAACTTTTTAGGGGTGATAGGCACTTTAATTATAATTACCTGATCCATGAAAGCGATCAGCGCTTTTTTGTTTTCTTCCCAGGCCTTAGGTAACTCACTGGCCTCAGGAAACTTCTTACAGCCCTGCTCTATAGTAACCTCAAAACAATTGGAGTGCACGTAATTATAATCCTGCATCCCCCCTGACACACTGTACCAAGCCGCGCCATTTGTAACACCGTCATTGAAGTGATCCGGGGGGACCTCAGGACAGGGCCACGGTGGGTTTTTGAGGTGCATGGTCGGGTGTGCCATGGAGTAACTTTTCGCCAAATCCTTAAAGATATCATCATCCGGGGACTTGCTGTATTCGCTTCTTCCTGTGGGACTGTCATCAAATGGATAATTTGCCACTAGTGAGCCCCCATGCAGATTTGCACTGAGAACAAACGGGTATTCATGTATCCACTTCATAACTGCCATTGTCTCAGGCTGGGGCGCTCCCGTCACACTCTTGAAAAACTGATCTGGAAAATTCCGGTTCAAGTCAACGTTGTTAGCGTTACTACGCCCAATGATCCAATCCTTGCGATTATTACCCTCCGCAGCGAGTTCGTATCCGTCTGGGTTCATACTTGGCATTAGGTGAATACGGGTGTTATCTACCACCTTAGTCAGGTTCGTATCTCGGCCATAATTCTCACAAAACGCCTTTGCAAGATGTAGAAGCAGTTCTCGACCAATTACTTCGTTGCCGTGCATGTTACCAACATACTTGAACTCCGGTTCACCGGGTTCGTGTTTTCCAGGATTATCAGAGATTTCTATAACCCATAGCTTTCGACCCTGTACCGATTTTCCAATGCTGTACAAACGCGTGATTTTGGGATACTGTCGGTGAAGGTCTTGAAGGTATGCGGTCATTTGCACAAAGTTATGGTGCGTCCAGTCTTCATCACCCAAAGTACGTACACTTGCTTTTGGGCGCGAAGAGACCAAAGCCACCCGCAAGTATATGAAAACTACCACCAGAAATGGCAATAAACGACTCATTGTTAACCAAACCAACTGCACGAGATACCTGCACACGTTGTTGTGTGTTTCGCTCCAAATCTCCAACAATGTCTAATCCTTTCTATTGAGAGGCTTCTTAACCCCAACCCGCCCTCAGTCACGTCATGTTTTGAGCTTTTCTTTTCCTGCATTGTTACCAGTGAACAAGAGCTAAAAAGCGAAAATGATCAGAGCCGAGTCCGTTGCTGATTGGCTGAAGGCGTGGAAATGCCACGGGTGTTGTTTACTTGTCACTCGAGCGCGATTGAGTGTTCTAACCAAAATAAACAGGTACGCTGGATTTAGCTGTGACTACAAGTATTACTCCGTGCCCTCTTGAGACACTTCTGATTATTGGCTTCCTTTGACAAGAGATCGAAATCTGACGACTGTCTTGTTTAACTGTAATAAGTTATTTTGAGCGACCGACATTTCAGGTGTGGACTTTTCAGACTTATGAATATTTGTGATCCGTTTATTTAGTAAATTGCATTTAATTTTAGTTTGGTGTTTTCAGGCCACACTTATTTTATTTTAAGCCAATTTTGTTTTGTGTTGTCTCCAATAGGTAGCCGTGGTACTGTAGCAGGACATATTTTCTAAATATAATTAACATCGACACTAAAATAAAGTGATTAATAAACATTATATCACAAACCAAACACTAAACTTCTCCGATACCACGCAGCTCTTAACAACCTCTAAATTCATTGGACCTGGGTATCACGCAGCTCTATTGTTTTCAGGGCTAAGGTCAGTACGCAGCTCTTACAAGGTCTTGTCTGATTTGCTGAGAAAACAATAGAACAAACAACACAACAATGGCTAACAATAGACCCTAGACCTAAAAACAATAGAGCTGCATGATATACAGGTCCAATGAAATTAGAGGTTGTAAAGAGCTGCGTGGTATCTGGTAAGAGCTGCGTACTGCCCCAAACTTCTCACGCGCTACCAGGGACTTTGAACAATCGTGCTATCGAGGAAAACTTGGTAATTTTGTTTCACGTTTTTTTTTTTTGCCAAATGTCTTCTTTGCCGTTTTTAGCCACCGAATTAAATTGCAAAAACTTAGAAACTAATAGCATGAACATGTTAGCAAACAAGTGAACTGTCAGCAGTGAAGCAGAAAACGTATTTTCATTTGCGCTACAAGCACAGAGTCCACATAAAAAGCGAAAGCACAACAATCAAAATGTCTTTTAGTTTTTAGGAACTCTAGTGCTTTTCGTCTCAAGCGAAACCCCCCGAAGGGGTGGGGTCTGGACTGCCATATAAAACTAAGGGGGTAGTCGTCGGAAATTTTGAAAGTAACCCGTACAAGGTACCATAAATCCGTTTTATGGGTGTGGCTCGCACCCCTTAATTCTTTCTAAAATGTTGTTCCTGTCAGCACATCTTTCTAACACCATAAACGGTAACAGGACAACTCGGACAGTGGTCAAACACCCCCGTCACTTTTACGTGGTAGTCCCCCCCCCCCCCCCCAATCCGACCAAAAAAAACAGGCTTAATGGCTTCGCAAAACACAAAACAAAAGCGTGAAAGCGTGTAATAAATTTGTTTATGTGTGAGCTTTGAACGTAGATCTACCAATTAACTCTGCTACAAAACGATTATATATAAATAACGAGTGTACGACCGAGCCTTAACTTCATCTTAACATATTTACAACGTTTAATGCAATAAAAAATAATAACCTTATAAAATAATTTAACAAGTAACTGGAAAGCGATAACTGGATACAGATAACGTAAAAACGCTAATGTGATGGTTTTGAATTCACCGTTGTTCTCACCGAGCTAAAGGCTGGTTCCCACTAGTGACATAATCGGAAGAGGAGTCGGAAGTGTAAGGGACTTACGTTCTAGTGTTAATTTAAAAAAAACGAAGTCGCACTCGGAATCTGAAGGATCAAAAGGTTTTCTTTTCCTTCTGATCCCGCTGCTTTCGTCGCATGTGGGAACCAGCCCGTGCGCTTCCGACTCCGCTTCCGATTACGTCGCTAGTCGCAACCAGCCCTTAGACTTCGCCTTTCCAATTAGAATCCGAGGATAGATTCCAGCAAGTGACTTAAGCTCCATTCACACCAAAGGTTAAACATGTTTAAATGTTGTTTAGTTTAACTGCGTTTTTAGTCTCTCTTTTAGTTAAGATTTCACTTCAAATATTATGGGAGGTTAGCAGGTATATTTCTAAACCTGTTTTAAACTAAAAAAACATTTAAACATGTTTAAGCGTCGGTGTGTATGGGGTATTTGATTGGTTTCCTGAAAGCTTTTCTCGAATTGTGATTGGATAACCATTCTCCACGAAACTATGCGAATCAAAAGTGGCGCCATAATGTACCCTCTAATCTTTTTTTCTGACGAGTGGTACACAATATAAACAAAGCTTTCGCAATGTGTACCTGCATGCATGGCTTCTCGATTACAGTTTTGAGATTTAAAATTAACTTTAAAATTTTGTTCTTTTGAAGAACTTTTACATTGCGTCCACACGCAAACAATAAAGCTCACCAAAACGTGAATTTTTAAAAACGATGAGCAGATTTGGATATTTTAAAAACGGAGATTTTTATCGTTTACGTGTGGATTTCAAAAGCGAAGAATTTTGTGTTCACATGACTTCGCATCAATTTCTGACATCTCTTTTGCATGTACAATTAAGTTTTAAAACGTCAATATCACAATTCCGACATAAAACGGCACGATGATTGGCTGAAAACAGACAACCTCCGCGGGATTTAAGCCTGGTTTTCACTAGTGACATAAGCATAAGCGGAGGCATAAAAGCGGACCCGACATAAGCAAAAGTATAAGCGCAAGCATTAACATAAGGATCAATCTGATGCTTATGTCAATGTTCGTTTTCACTTGGCGGAAATTTTGATGCTTCCGCTTATGCTTAAGACGCTGAAACCCAGGCTTTACATTGCCTGTCGCAAAGCAAAAGTTCGTCCGTTTGGGACAACCAGGGAATCAGAGCTGTAGATGCAAAAACGTTTGAGTTCTTCCAAACGCATTCGAGTGTTTGCATCAGGATATGCAAGCAGAAAGCGGGTATTTTATATTCTTTTTATGCATTACACGACCAAAATGTTCTAAAATAGTTGGATAGTAATTTCGTGTTCTCTATTTTCGAATTGCCCATAATACACTTTGTTTTCTCCCCGAATTTTGCATAAACTATTGTTTTGAAATGCTCTTGGGAATATGCAGTCCTCCCAAGAGCATTTACAAACAATAGTTTATGCAAAATTTGGGGGGCAAACAAAGTGTATTATGGGCAATTCGAAAATAGAGAATTTAGATTTCTCGTTGTGCTACACATTTCAGCAAACAAGAGGGAGATCAAGGTGCGACATTAGGGCAGGCACGTAGTTATTTTTTCAGCCAATCACTGTGCGCGACATATCAAGGTGAGTTTGTCGCGCATGTGACACTACACGTACACAGAACCGCAGATAACAGCATGTGCTATAATGGCGTTTCTTCCAGTTTGTTCAAATCCGGCACGCGACTTCCTGACCTGCTCGCAAGCTCTTTAGGAGGAGTCAGCGGTTTAAGTCCCGTAAAAGGAGTTGCTAACTTCATGTCTCGATCATCATTTGTCATTTCACTTTCTGACGGAGGCCGGGAGGCTTTTCTCGGTAAAGGTGCTAACTGTTCAGTAGACGGACTAACAGGCCGGTCCGGAAAAGTGAAATTTACCGGCTCTGATAACGTTTGTTTATGCACATGGCCTTGTAGCGACAAAGAGGACTGTCCCGCCCACGGAGAAAGGGATCCGAGGGGTTGAGATTCAGGGCTTTCACGTTTGGCTGGCGGTTTGCGGGTTGGGTAGGTGTTGTGTGATAGGTGAGCGAAATTTCTGTGTTGAAGAGGCTGAAGGCGAACTTCTCCAAGAGGTTTGTTAGTCGACGAGCTCATTGTTAACGGCCCAAGGTGAGACACACCCTGTTTGAAGGAGAAAAACGACCAAGGTGTTTCAATAAGTAGAGAAATAATTAACGAAATTACACGTACTTTACGTGAAACAACAGAAAGAAAGAGGCTCACAAAAAAGGCATACTCTATTGTTAAATTCACACCAGAAAAATTAAGATTCTTGCTCTCAGCCACCTGTTCGGAATAGTCGAGCGAGAAGCCAAAACGCGCGAAAATCAGCTGCCGCGCGAAAACTGCTCACGGACGTACGGATATTATCACGCGTGTTTGTCACACTTCTTGTTCGACGATCCTTGAGAAAAAGAGCGATTGCGAAGTCGTTGCCTGGAAGTACGGTGGCAACTTTATCTAGGAGACAAACTAGCACTGGTGGCACACTATAAACTTACCTTTTCACCAGATGGCAATTTTCCTATGGCTTTATGTGGCCGCATATCAAAAGACTGCAAAGAAAGATGACATTTTTTAAATTTTCATTAAAACAACTGAGCACAGAACTGAAAGCAATGTTTTGTCAAATAGGGTTTAGTTTTACTGGTATTTCTTGTCAAATAGGGCTTAGTTTTACCGGGGTTTTCTTTTCAAACATGGTTTAGTTTTACCGGAGTTTTCTTTTCAAATAGAGCTTAGTTTAACCGGGTATTTCTTGTCAAATAGGGCTTAGTTTTACCGGGGTTTTCTTTTCAAATAGGGCTTTATTTTACTGGGTATTTCGAGTCAAATAAGGCTTAGTTTTACCGGCGTTTTCTTTTCAAAAAGAGCTTAGTTTAACCGGGTATTTCTTGTCAAATAGGCTTAGTTTTACCGGGATTTTCTTTGCAAATGGTTTGACCGGGTATTTCTTATCAAATAGAGGTTAGTTTTACCAGATTTTTGTTGGTGTTGCGAACACTATCGTTGGCAAGCAAAAGTGTCGTGTTGTGGTTATTGTTTATTGTCTTTTTTAATCTTTGGTTTTGCGTTAGCTGGTGATCACCAATATCCGCAACACCAATGGATTGCCGTTTTATGACCGTTTACCTGCATTTCCGGGCTTCGACTCCACTCTCCCATTTTGCTTAATTCACTGCAGAGAAAATAAAACGGAACAAACCGTTTGTTGTTCTTATTTATCGCAATAAGGAACTTGATCAGAAAAGATACCTAACCAAGATGTGTACTAAGAATTTGGAATCTGGATCTGAGAGGGTAAGGATGCAGTAAGCTGGTCACTGCTTAAGGCGCAGCGAAGAAATGACTTCATAAACGATACTCTAGAAGTCGGACACTGGAAAGACATCAATAGGAAGAAGGCTTACACAGGGTTTTCGGTAACATTTTAAAGTACCGGATTTATTGGTGGAACAAACGGACTTGGGCGATTAATTTACACATGAGAAAATAATTATTTCGTGTGAAAGTACCGGACTTTACATGTCAAACGACCAGACGTTTCGTCCGGCCTCCGGCCTCAAACGAAATCCCTGGGCCTACAACGACATTCATAGATACCTTAAAGGCGGATACAGGGCAGGTATCACTTGAAGATATCCGATCGCTGATGTTAAATGGGAACGGTTGGAAGGAGCTCATAGGTGGTGTTCGACCGAAAGGCTGTCTATGATTGATTGATTGATTGAACAGTGCTGCAGAAAGTTAAAAGGCAACTCTTAAACGTGCAAAAATCTTGTATTGTTGGCGTGCTTTCAATGTACTGCAAAAGTTTACTAAAAGAAAACATTGAAAAGCGTTTTCACAATTGTTATTCTGGCGTTAACAAAATTCTACTTGGGATATGTTTTAGCTACTGGTATGGAGTGTATGGTAAGGCAAGAATAAGTTGATGTGATGTGTAGTTAAAGTTAAAGTTATGATCCAGCGCTTCACATGCATATGGACTAAGGAGTGCACTTGCACAGCTAAAGGTGTCCTTACCCTTGCGATTCCAAGTGATGAAATTTAGACTGAGCAGGTAAGCTTGATATCTACAAAGCAAAGTGAAATTAAATTTAATCAAACAAACAAACTAACACCAACAACAACGGCAGTTTATGTGTTAAACATAGTTAAGCTGAGATCACAAAACGGGATTTGATGAGAGATTACGATCGCGACTACGACCTCTCATGCGCTCTGGTTGAGTTTAAAACTGCTTGAATTTATAAGTGAATGCTTTTAAATTTTGAACTCTTGCTATCATTTGACCTCTAAATATTACGTGATCCCATCGAGTTTTAACTCTCATAAATTTTCGTCCGCTCCAGACTTTCTCCGTCGCAGAGATTCAGTGGAGCGTTCGGGGATTTCTATTTCCCTCTATGTTGTCTTGTGCCCGAATCTTCTCACCCTCCTATGCGGAGGTCAGATTATAGCAGGAGCATTGCATGATGGCATGCCAAATGAATCAGGGAGGCAACCTTCAACAGACCTGTTGTAGTTTTTTCTTCTTTTTCTTCTTGTCTCTTTTGTCTTGGCCCAAAGCATTCCTTGGTTGGTTTTCTTCGCTGCCAAATTCTTGCCTCCTACAAGGTTACCAAAATTAATTAACGAAAAAACGCCGATTCATCGCACACATTCGCTGACATCTATTGTTTCACATCATACTACAAAACGTTTAGCCAGTGCTTTTACTTGGCACGCAGCTGGTTCTATCAAGCACGTTCTACTGGGTTAATACAGTTGAACCTGCCGTAAGAGACCACCCGAAATACAAAGCTAAAGTGATCGCTTACGAGGGGTCAGACCACAGGGATCTTAACTTTGAATCATATGAACCTAAAGCAACTTCAATGTACAGAGCACCTATCACACCACAGGGATCTTAACTTTGAATCATATGAACCTAAAGCAACTTCAATGTACAGGGCACCTATCACACCACAGGGATCTTAACTTTGAATCATATGAACCTAAAGCAATTTGAATGTACAGGGAACCTATCACACCACAGGGATCTTAACTTTGAATCATATGAATCTAAAGCAATTTCAATGTACAGGGAACCTATCACACCACAGGGATCTTAACTTTGAATCATATGAATCTGTAGTAATTTCGATATACAAAGCACCTATTAGCATAAAATATTGTATCATATTGAATATTCGATGCAAGGGACAAAATTTTCGCTTTATTGGAGTTGTACCGTAACACAAAATCCAATTTGGGTCTGCAGTGGCATAGATGTATGGGCGAGCGGTCGCTTACCACAGGTTCAAAATAATAAAAAATTAAAATCACCAGCGTTGAAAGTGGTCGCGGTCACTTACCAAAGGTTTCAATTAAAGTGATTTGACTGGAAGACATTTGGTATTTTGGAAAGAGGTCGCTTAGGAGAGGTGGTTGCTTAGGAGAGGTGGTCGTTTAGGAGAGGTGGTTGCTTAGGAGAGGTGGTCGCTTAGGAGAGTTGGTCGCTTATGAGAGGTGGTCGCTTGGAAGAGGTGGTTGCTTGGGAGAGGTGGTCGCTTAGGAGAGGTGGTTGCTTAGGAGAGGTGGTCGTTTAGGAGAGGTGGTTGCTTAGGAGAGGTGGTCGCTTAGGAGAGTTGGTCGCTTATGAGAGGTGGTTGCTTGGGAGAGGTGGTCGCTAAGGAGAGGTGGTCGCTTAGGAGAGGTGGTCGCTTAGAAGAGGTGGTCGCTTATGAGAGGTGGTCGCTTATGAGAGGTGGTTGCCTAGGAGAGGTGGTCGCTTAGGAGAGGTGGTCGCTTAGGAGAGGTGGTCGCTTAGGAGAGGTGGTCGCTTATGAGAGGTGGTCGCTTAGGAGAGGTGGGCGCTTGGGAGAGGTGGTTGATTGGGAGAGGTGGTCGCTTGGGAGAGGTGGTCGCTTGGGAGAGGTGGTTGCACATGGAGGTTCAACTGTAAGCCTTCCGTGTCTAGCTTAGTCTAGTCTAGTCGATAGCGAAATTACCATTGTGACTCCTGACGCTGTTTGACTTGAGATGTTCCATAATCATAGCTTGATGTAGACAAGTCTGATTTAGAACCTCTTCTTTCCATGCTCATACCCATTTGAAAAGAGAAATTCGACTGAAGAGCTTCTTCTCGACTTAAAGCACTAGTATCTACCGACAGAAAAGAAGGAATATAAGCATGCTATTCGAAAATGTGCTAATTAGTTTTTCTTCCCTCGTGTATCCGTAAGTAGGGTTAACGGCAATCAACTGAACTTAGACACCATACACACATATCCCAGGGGTTCCCGTCCAATATTTTAGACGAAAAGCAGCCCCCCCCTTTCCCCAGGGGTAGACAGGCGAGAAACAAAATACAACAGCGCATATGATGATAATCGCCCCATGCATGAAAACGCGCTGGAGGACCTGGAGGAGGGACATTACCGCAAAGTAGGAATTGTTATTCACGCCTGCGCATGTTCTACTTCTCGCACCAATATCCTTGAATAAAAGATATCTCACTGTCCACTGAATTTTGACATAAACCAGTGGCAGATCCAGGGAAGAATCCCTCCCATCTTGCCGAAAAATAGGGTCCAAAGGGCAGACTACAAGTAACATTTTCACTCCCCCACCTGCCCCCTTTGCGATGGAGTTTGGGTCCACCATTAAAAACCCAAAGCCTTTGTGGCAGCACATACTTACATGGATGCAATGGAATGGATGCAAAACTGACCAATTTTCTATAGCCTAGCTGATTTTGTCAACCAATTTATGATAAAAAAGATGAAAACACAGTTTACCTGTGAAGACCGGTTTTCCTTGTCGATCATAAGCACCTTTCTGCTTTCCTTGTTGTTCCGAGGCCTGTTGAAAGAAAGCAGTTTTAGTTGGCATGGGCAAGGACCCATCAATGCCAAATTTAAATACTTGACTGCATGTAAGGGTTCTATTTTATAAACTTCAATGATCACCTGTTGATTGTTTTTGTCCTATGTTTTAACTTTGGACTCTATCAAACATTAAAATTAGCAGTGAAAACACATTTGAAGAGAAATGAATAAGAACCTCAGTAAATAATCCTAAATAATTTATCAAACAACCCGACTTATGGCTGATTAATGGATACCAGTAAACTGTTGGGGAACCTTCCACCTAACAAACAGCCTGCACACCCTGGGGGGCTTGTGACTGTCTAGCAACCCCACTGCCCGGCTAGAAGAGTGAAACTTCTGTTTTAGAGCGCCAGCAGTCAAGGGTTACAAACCTCATTTCTTGCCATCAGCTGTTGTGGTCTGGACTTCACTGAAGCTGATCCATCTCTGTCCTTTTTCTTGCCCAGAATGACGGACTTTGTTTTTCTTATTTCCTCTGCAATTGTGGATGAGCCAGGATGCTGAAAAAGTCGTAAGTACACACCGTAAATATTACCACATCTACACTGTGATGCATCCCACAACCACTTCTTGTTTGCAAACAAACTCGAACATTGAAAGTGCCCCAATTAATAAAGCCCTGATACACACAACATGAATGACAGCTCAGGCCTGTTCAGGATTTAGATGGTTTCTTTACTTCCAGTGTCCAATACCTTGTCAAATGACAGCTAACAGCAAGTTAGAGACAGTCGGTAAAGTGCCTGGGCACTCACAAACCGGTGTGATACCTCAATCAGTGCCCGAGTACAAGGTCTTAACATCAGTGCCAAGCACTGACTTAATTCTTGGCACAGCCTTACAAAAGACTGTTAACATTGGTGCCCTTCCAAGCACATAACCAAGCACAGTGCTTGGACACCAGGTGTAAATGCACTCCCAACATTTTAACTGGTGCTTTGTTAATTAACCCTTTAATTCTCAAGAGTGCCAAAAATGATAATTCAAGGAAAATCCCAAATTTTATTTTGTGAAATGTCAAAAAACAAAGGGTACCATGCAAAAGTACTGCAGCTAAAGAAGTTTCATTTGGTCACACTATAGGATTTCATTGACAGACTCAAAAGTAAGAACTATGCTACACGTCTCCATAATTGACTCTGGAAGTTAAAAGGTTAAAGGGCACTGTTCCAGGGAAAGAGTGCATGTATTTACTGGTGCTCAAATTTTACTCTGGGGTCAAGAGACCCATTTCAAGATAAAGACATTGTTTTTTTAACAAGAAAGGAAGCAGCTCATTGACTACTCACCAGGAATAGCTGTTTTTAATTTTGAGTTTAAAAATGTTCTTTACCTTTGCATTCTTTGGCTGTTCGAACTCGGGCTCCTCACTTCCAGGAAAAAAGCTGTAATTAGCAGCAACAAGATGGCTGGTGTGGGAGAGAGCACCAGGTTTAACCTTCATTCTACTGTCTTCCTCCACAACACTGCTCTTATCACTTTGAGCAACATTAGTTCTTTCCTCTGTTTGAGAACCTGTTCTTGACAAGTTAACAATTGCACCTTGTGAAGTAAAATTACGGGGTTTGATTTCCGCCGAACTGTACACCACAGATTTGACTGATGAAGAAGGATTTCCAGACACTTTGTCCATTTCTGCATTCGTAGCAGCTGATGAACTCTCAGCCTTTTCTGAGCTTCCATTTTCAATAGTTCTACTCATGACTTGCACATTATCCAGGCTCGCTTCTTTCTGTTTTTCTTTAGAAGCCATCTGTTGCATGACAAGTTTCTTTTCATCGCTAAAGTCTTTGCCAACAGGTAGACTTCCATGTACATTACTTTTAATGTCTTGCAGCACTTGTGTTTTCAAATTTTGTGAGCTCTCTGTTGGTTTAACACTGTGCGAAGAGGCTCCCTTGTGGGCAAAGTGTCTTGATTTAAATGCAATATCAGTCTTTTTTGTGACCTGTTTCATGTTGACTCCCTCCTTCTCCTTCAAGGTTTTTTCGAATGTTTCCCTTTCTTGTTGAAAAGCAGGGTGATTGTAAGCATCAATGATTGAAAATCGTTCTTTGGGATCTAGCTGTAATGTTGCCTACAGATAAAAAACAACAGGGTAAGAATAAAATGAAATGGTAAAAAATAAACAACACATGAGACTGTGGTGTGACACGGAGAGGAATAAAGCAGTGGACTTGTAGTCTGCAAGTCATGGTTGCAAAAAGAAAAAAAAAAACACTAGCTGGATTTGCATCACAGCTGAGTTCAACTCTTTGGTCAACCTGCATTAGATCATTTTGTATGTATAATGCACTATATAAATTGTTATTTATTATTTGGAATGCTTCAGTTTACAATATGATGTCCCCCCAGTCATCACTGCCAGCCAGAACTGATAACTGTGGTGCACAGTTTATTTAACACTCTTTACATATACTTAGATAATCAATCCTTTTCTGCCCAGTGACACAAGACTGACAAGATAAAGCACTGAGTTTGTGATTGATACATCTGAAAGAGGAATCAATGCATCAATTTTTGCAGATCAATTAATTAATATCATTAGTGAGAACAGTGTTTGTACATGTATTGACACAAACAGTGAAGCAGATACAACTTACTTGCATGAAGCTAAGCATGATTCCATTGACTACTCCAGCATATTTCCTTCCTAATGTCTGAGGGGTAATTGTCGTGGGGAACTGTGGAAAAACAAATTGTTTTATCAACTGTGGGTACTAACGGGCTGTATAATTATAAAATTATGGTGAAATATCCAAAACTCAACACAAGTATAATTTTTTTTAATAATTATATAACAAAAAAATGGCTTTTAAAATAAAATGTCAGTTTCAATAATAAATAAATATGTATTAGTTGTAAAAAGCTTTTTATATTGTAATTACAGTATGTATTTTATGCAAAGTTAAATGCAAGCCAATGCGATCAGCGGTATGTTTGTGTTACGTTTCACATTTCATTCATGCTGATCATTGCGGATCACTAGCCTTTGCTTGAGTGAATTGATTTGCCTATAATTCTATTGGCCCTTGTTATGGGCAGTAAAACCCAGCATGGTTTAGCATAAACACTTTGTCTTGGTTTGTGTAAAGCACTTAGAAACTGCACAAAATTAAGATAAATAACAAAATAACATTAGATTATCTTTTACAGATGCCTTACTACATTGTACCTTGAGCCCTTTAAATCTGGGATTGCTATAGAACATCTCCATTTGTTCTGGTGGAAGAGCACCTAGAACCTGAAATATTTCACATTTTATCAGTTTGGTTCTGCAGCAAATTGATGAATGATGTGATCAAAGTCACCCACTAACTAGTAGCTTGACTTGCAGCAACTATTGCACAGCCAATAAACAACTTTATATTGGCTGACATTTTTTTTTCTTTTTTTTTTTTCTTGCACCTATAAAGGGATCCTTGCTTTTATGAGCCTGCAATGTAAAATGGAATTCACACCTGAAGTGTGAAAATTGACATCAAACATATCAATTTCCTGAAAGCTTAGGTCTGGATGATCCACACGTATCCGGATATTTTTGAATCCGCAACTTTTTTGTTGCGGATTAGAAAAAATTCGCGTCCACACGTAGCATATTCGAATCGTATTTGCCCGTCCACACGTATCCGGATTCGCTCTAGCAGCCAGGGCTTCTCTTTAAATGTTGTCAAAAAAGCATACGCAAAGGCCAAGTTCAAATCAAAGTTCAACTGCAAACACGTTATTAGACTAGAAATAAGTCCATGTAGAAGTGAAGCAATAACATTTCGGTCGGCCATGTTGAATATTCGCGCGGTTAAGGACTGGATCTGATACTGTTACGTCAGCGTATTCAAAAATATCCGGATTCGACTGTCCACACGATGCCGTACTCGTAGCGTATTCAAAAATTTCCACTCTGGAGAGCGAATTAAAAAAGTTGCGGATTCATGAGCCAAATTCGCCGGATACGTGTGGACGGAAGGCCAATCCGCAACAAAAAAGTTGCGGATTCAAAAATATCCGGATACGTGTGGACGGGGCCTAAGACTTTAACATTTGTATGCATTTTTTATTTGTGATTTTTACATTTGAGAGATCTATTCATGTGGAAACATGGGCCATAGCTACTGTGCTATAAATATTCTTAAGCTCGCTTTGCAGAAAACCTCAAAACATATAGTGAAATTATATAATAAATTTTCCAATTCAACCATTTCTTTCCCTACATCCAGTGACTGGACAGTGCAATTTCAATATGACTCTTTGATTTACTAACCTTCTGTATTGTAAAGAGTTGATCTATTTCACTCTCGCCAGGAAAGACAGGCTATTACAAAATAAATTATTGTTTAATAATAACATGTCAACAAGAAATAACTGTTTTGTTGAATAACATTACAAACTGTTTCTTTACTCCTTAATTCACAAAAAGAGCAACATTAAAATTTTAATGTCTCCTTAAAACAATGCCAAGGATCAATGGTACTAGTTGAGAGATGTTTCACCCTTTAACTCCCATGAGTGCCACTGAAACATCAAAATTCAAGAAAAATCCCAAATTTCATTTTGTAAAAATTGAAAAACAAACATGCAAAAAAAAAGCATGCAAAAGTACTGCTGAAGAGGTTTCATTTGAATGGTCACACCATAGGATTTAAGGTATTTCTGTAGTATTATTTCCATAGTACACCATTCACAACTAGAATTACTGTGTGCAGTGTAATTATCATAATGTCTTTTCATTACCTGGCCATCGCTGAGTTCTCCCAGTATACAGCCAATAGCCCAAATATCTACTGGTTTACCATAAGGAGCCCTGCAAGATCAGTAGTGTTGAAAACAAAACGAGTTATATCATATATTGGTTATCAGTTTAATGAATTTAATAGTTTATTGAGTTTTAAATGGCTGGTTTAACAATTGATTAAGCTAGTCCTTCCCCCCTCCTCACCCATAAAATCACAAGAGCATATTTATACAATGGAACAAATTTTGACCAGTTTAATGGTTGTCCACTGACATCTTACAGCTTATAAATGACAATTTTATACTGACAGTTAGTCAACTCCCAGCACCTTTCAGGACCAGACCCTACAATGTAGTGCCCCTCTTTATAGAGAGGTGGATGTCTTATGGAGAGTTCTTTCCCCCGTAAAATGAGTGACTGTAGTGTGTAGGCACCAACTTTAAGTGTCTGTCTTACAGGACTTTCTGTTTAATAGAGAAAGTTCTCCAAATTTGCTCAGCTTACCCTAGAAGAAGTTCAGGAGATCTGTACCACCGAGTAGCAACATAATCTGTGAACTGACCACTGCTAGCAACAGTCATGGCTCTAGCAAAACCTACAATAACAATAATGGGGTTAACACACTCACATAAATTTTTTTACTTATGGCAAGCTCATGTCGTTGTCTAATATGCTTGTTTATATCCTTATGAGCCCAAACACCATAAAATCCAGGTGATAAGTCCCCCCTCCTACATAGAAGCACACCACAGTTCCTTAACAGCAATTCTTTACAAAACTTTGCACCAAATTAACTAAAATGAAGCTGTATAAGCCCAGGCTTATAAACTAGATTTTACAGTTCATGGGATTTGTTGACCAGAAGCTATTGAATTGAGTATTTTTTAAGCTGCAAAAATTGTATTTTGATGATCGAATGTGGGTCTATTTTGTGTGTGGCCAAACTGCTCATATTACTAACAGCATAAATTTAAAACTACTGTATTTTCAGTTATGGTTATAAGCAACAGGTATAGTCACAAAAAGTGCCAAAAAAAAACAACAACAAAAAGGCAATAACCACATATCTAACTATTTATAATTGTGCACTTTTTCTATTACAGCCTATTTTATCTTGGAATTCCAACCTTACCAAAGTCACATAGTTTCAGAACACCATCCTTGCTAATTAACAAATTTTCAGGTTTAATATCTGTTGGCAAAGAAAATAATTATAAAGAGATCAATCAAATTTTCTTCACTTTGCGAAAATACCTGTTAGGATGACTAACTCATTCATATCTCAAGCTTTCCTTTAAGTTAAAAGCCACCAGATTCCTAACTTACTTTCAAAAGTAGTAATATCATGTAAACTGTAAAATGGGAATCATACCTCGATGAATCACATCATTCTGATGACACCATTTAATGGCTTTTATGAGCTGGAAAATGTAGTCCCTAAAAAGAGTGTAAAGTTAGAATAATATGGAAAAATAAATAAAAATAAAAACAATTAAAATATTTATTGCTTATATTGCTCATTTTAACATAGGGATATGATCAAATGCGCTTTACAACACTGTTCGGAGACTTTGCCAGACTGCTAATGCAGTTTACAGTAATGTGGAATGTGACACAGGTGCCCCAGTAACTTAAACAAAGCCAGACCACAGACACCAGGGACTAGGTCCCCTACTCTTTGCGAAGAGTGCTGTGGGATCTTAAACGTCCCCTACAGGAAGGACAAATGACAAGAGACTACAGACAGAGCCACCGTTCTCTCCTTGCCAGTGAGTCAAATTTCCTCACATAAAGTCGAGGGAAACATCAAGAGATTCAGAGGAAACAAAATTCACTGTTTCCCGAGGGATCAGTCATTAAGTGATTTGTTATAATTATACCAACACAACACAGTTTGAAAAATGCACTGAGCACTCGAGGTAAACATCAATTACATCATAATCATGCCACCCTTTGTCATGGTCTGACCACATGTACTAGCAGGCAACAGTGCCCACTTTCGCAAATGTTGCCTGCTTAGGACAATTGGCGGGAAATAGTTTGTTTGTTGGATGACATGTGACCATGAATCAACCAATCAATGCACAGGTTGTATTGAGAAAAAACTCCAGCTATTAAGAGCAGTTTTCAATTGAGTGTCGTAAAAGTAATCACAGCAGTCGTAAACAATCCAATGAACCAATCAGAGCTCGAAGCAATTACATGTCGGCGGCGCCAAGTGCGGGACAACGTATGCGAGCAAGTCACAATTGGTTTTGGTTTTACTTCTGATTGGTTGAGAAAGTGGCGCAAGATTTTTTAGCCAATCACAAAGCGTAGCAATGCAAAACCAAAGCAATTGTGTAATTACTTTCGATACTCAACTGAAGACTGCTCTATAACAAACAATATTATTACCCCAAAATGGACACCTTTCATAAACAGGACTTGAAAGTGCATGGTCCTTAAAGTGTTGACTTATAGGAGGTTTGACTGCAGTTAATTCAGTTTCTCTTGTCAGTAACATACAGTAAGTGTTGTTGACAGCAAATAATGAATCATGACAATCCTGGCTTCATTGTTTAAAAATTGAAGAAGCAATTTAAAATTGGCGGTGGTTCATTTTTTCAATCCACTTCTCAGTGTTTGCCTGGATATCCTGATAAAAGTTTTTCTGTTGTTGAATTCTGACTAACCTGACTTTGTGTGATGGGACTCCATTGGGCATTTCCTCCAGTAACTCAAGCATATTCTAGATGCAAAAATAAAGCAATTTAAAATCAAGTACCCTGTATAAACAAGGCTTTTTAGTTACTAGATATGTTTTATAATGATTAATATTTTGCAAACTATTATAATTTGTACTAGTGACTATCAAGTAATACTGAAGGTAATTGCAGAAAACAGATTGCAATATTGTCATAAAATTTGAATTCAAAGGGGACAGACCGCAAATAAATGTGGCTACTAAATATATCTGAATTTCGTAACTGTTCATCAGTAGGATGCCCAAAATGCGTGCAATTCCACAATTGGTTTCGTATGCAATTCAATTGCATACTTGTAAGTATGCAATTAAATATGAAAATTATTAATTATGATAATTATTAATTATTAATTATGTAAGTATGCAATTAAGTATGCAATTCAATTGCATACTTGACCTACTTACTCTTTCCACATATTCAAACACCAAATATAGTTTTCCTCTTCTGCGAAAAGCTTCTCTGCAAAAAGGAACAGTGAACAAGTCCAAGTCAGATTAATGCAATGTTATAATATTTATTAGTGTTATCGAAGCCAAGAGTGTTCTGAGTGACTTTTCAGGAAAGTTATGCTAAAATCTTGTGTTTTAGGCCTGAAAAGCACTCTCTTGTTGAAATAATGACTGGATTGTGTAAATCTAACTGAAAAGAAATGGCACTGAAATGTAAGACTGATTGATCAATGGAACACAGGGTAGCAACAAAATTGCAGGAAGCCCACCAGATTAGAATGTGATTGACCCTTTAATCCCTAAGAGTGATCGGCATCAAATTTCTCATTGTAATACTAATGCGTTTCAATCAAAAAAGGTCATGAGAATTAAGGACATGATCACACAAGATAAGTTCTCTTGATATCCAAACAATTTCTTCCTACTACATGTTCTTCTATAGGAAATGTATAGGACTAGAAATGAGAATTTAAATTTTGATGTTAGGGCTTAAAAGGTTTAAATCATTTTTAACTCATGAATATGTGAAGCATTTGAACAAGTTATAGTGGGATAAAATTTCACTTGATTGTTCAATCGGCTGTTAACATTGAGCCTGTGATATGTGATGTTCACCTGCCTTACCCATGAGAACATCATTGCAGTGGGGGGAAGGTGGGGAGTTAAATTCAAGGGGTAGGGGTTTCGTGGAGCAAAACACCCAGGATAGGGAAGGGCTGTGATATGTAATGGTCACCTGCCTTACCCATGGGGATGGCATTGGAGAGAGGGGAGGGTGGGGAGTTGGATGCAGAGGGGTGGGGGTCAGTAAAGCAAAATGTCTAGGAGAGGAGAGAGTCTGAATGTTTCATATTCGCAAGTGCTGCTCATAGGAGCCTTTGATTTAGCTCTAAAACACATAATGTTAGCAAAAATTACCAAAAAGTCACTTGGAAAAAACTCTTGCCCAGAACCCTTTAATGTTATTAATTTGATAACCAACCTTAATTCTACAATGTTTTCCTGTTTCAGCATGCGAAGCACCTTTAATTCTCTTAACGTGGTCCTCTTGACATCCTCATTTTCTACAAACAAACACGATCAAGAAATATAAGAATTACTGTTGCAAATACTAATCCTTTTATTTGCTTATTTTATTTGAAGTGACTTAATCTTTAAATTTTAGCAATAATTATTATTATCATTTCAAATTCCTTTTGGTGAAATTGCACAGCATATTAACCCATTGACTCCTAAGGGCAATTTGAAGTCAGTAGTGCCATTTTTTGATTGCTGTGGAGGCAAATTGCTAGCAAACTGTCCAAAACGTTGTTTGAAACATGAAAACTAAGCTTCCTTTCCGTTCGGGGTCAAATAAATCAACCTTTGGTTTCGGGCATGTGCAGAAAGCAAAATTTTGCATTCTACTCCCTGTTCGTTTTTGTTCTTATTCCATTTTTTTCCCTCGTTGCTGGCCTTTCACTAGATTTTATTTATGAAGTAAAAGTTTCCCAGAAAACACTGAAATTTTTTAACAAGAAGTGGCAAGTGGTAGGAAGACCAGATTTTCCTTTGATTTTGCCAGTCAAATCTAATAGGTTATTTGCGTGTAAATCTGGCCCAATTCACGAGAGCTCTCTCATTTGGGCACTTTTTGAAAGATTTCTTCCTTCTGCTTGAGTTAGGTACAAAAACCATCTGTTATCATAAAAAGGGATGACGTCACAAATGGTAGAAGGACCGTGGTTCCGTCATGAGCGGCTTCGGCCGGTGTAGGAGTGAATGGGTTAATTTTCAATTTAATTAAGCCACAAGCCTATAATGAAAGTCAATGCAAAATGCAAAATTGTACCTGCTGCAGTAAAATTTTTATGCATTTTACTATCATAATTAAGACAATCATGAATTCTAATGGTCATGCACTGTACATGTATATAAAAGGACACCCAGTGTGTAATTGTTGCAGGTTAAGTCTGTTCTCAGGTTACATCAGTATTCAATATAGGTTAAATACATACCTAGTATTCAAATTATCTAGGTAAGCTAACCCTAGTTAACCCCAGCACAAAGCCTGCTCTAACACAAAGTCAACCCTAGCTAACTTTAACACATATATAGCTAACTCTAGCTAACTCTAACACAAAGCTAACCATCACACCACTGGCTACATGTATCTTTGTGCTAGGGGTAACGGCCAGCCTTGTGCTAGAGTTAGGGTTAGCTAACCTAGAATGAATACTGGGTACACATTTAACCTATATTCATTTGAATACCGATTCAACCTGAAAACAGATTTTACCTGCAACATGAATGCCCGAGTGGACTAACTCAAATGCAGTCCTCCTGTGAAGCCATGGGAATCGCCAGTTGTATAAGACATGTTTTAAACCTTCAAAAAGTGGACACGTCTAGTCTTTTTTAAAGGGACATTAAGATGTTGGTAAAAATGCATCTTTTGGTGTAATCCTCTTTTTCCATCTCCTAGTAGTTTGTGAAACTTCTTGTTACCTGATCTGATCTCTCAGCAGTTTTTGGTAGAGAAAGTGCATTCGCATACAAAATGACATGTACAAAGTTTAACCTAAATGTGCTGTTTGAATCAGCATTGCATATCCATCAGATAGTGGGACAATTGATATATAACTTACACAATTAGTCAAATGTGAAGCATTAATATATTTTAGTAGATGTTGAATTGCTAATTAATTAAATTAACTGAATTAAATTCAACACAGTAGAAATACATGTATGTGAACCAGACCCTAAAATGGGAGGAGAATTAAATCATGCTTTTACCTTCACTGTCTTTAAACTTCTTAATGGCCACAATCTCATTTGTTTCCTATAGCAGACAAACGAAAAGTATTCATAAACAACATTATATACTAACACAGACATGACTACCTCTTGTTCCTTTGTTTCAAACAGGTTAAATTCAGGTGGCATGTCCAGGGCCCGGGGGGGGGGGGGGGGGGGGTACTCAACAAAGTTTTGTATGGGGATGCTCCGCCCCGAGGTCCAAACCCTTACCCTTTCATATACCGTTTTTGACAGAAAAGGTACCCCTTTCATATACCTTTCATTGAAAATGGCACCCCTTTCACATACCTTTCACTGAAAATGGTACCCTTTCATATAGCCTTTACGTGCGTCTGTTTGATATATTTTGAAAGGCCCTTTTTATAATACTTAAATGGCAGTTTTCCGTACATTTTTTATGCCTCAACGGCGTGTTTTCCCAACCCTTTCCTATTCTTCGTGAAATCCCTACCCTTTCATATACTTCAACTCGTAAAATCCCGACCCTTTCATATACCTCCAGCCTCAAAAAGGTACCCCTTTCGGGCGGAGCATCCCCGTATAGCCCATTATAGGGAGTACCCCCCACCCCCCCCCCCCCGGGGTCCAGGGTTTTTGTTTGCGGCCAGAGGCCGGACGTTTTGTCCGGTCATTTTCCATTCCATGACCGGTACTTTGATACCAAAGTACCAAAGTACCATTCCACGTCCGGTGCTTTCAGAAACATGTCCGCTACTTTACAAAACTGTTGAAAACCCTACATGTCCTGGATACAAAAACACATAGCAGTTTGTACAAAAAGTCCCTACAAAAGAAGGAAGGTGTTCCTCCAACAAGTCCAGCTTGATATAACCAGAATAAGCGCTTATTTTTCTCCAGTCATGTCACCTCATGGTAGTAAACTGCCAATATGTGCTTAGTATATTGCAACGCATCCTTTGATCTTAACAATAAGTTTAAAGGAATATTCCCCACTCAGTTCCAAGAAACCAGTCACTCAGGCTGGTTTCCTTGAGTTGTTCATACTGACCAACATTGAAACTGAAGTATCAGCAGCTGTATAGATACAGGAATGTACATGCAGGTCTATATTACAGTGTCATTGCATGTGCATGCAAACAGCAGAAAATTCTTGGTTGAATTTTAATGCTGTAGAGTATTAGAAATGAAAATGAATGAATGAATGAATGAATGAATGAATGGTTAGTTTGTAAAGGCAACTCAGGCAGCTGATGTTGCCCCCATTGTTGATCTCATCTTCCCCACCCCACCCATAAACAAATACAAGACACTGAGAATGGTCACAGTCAAGGTTCATTATATCCTTAGAGGTTCTTTCACAAACCATTGTAGTTGGGATTGTCATTTCTACATTATTGTAATAACTACAAGACGAATTAGCATGACGATTCATTTTTACGTCAGTTGGTAGAGTTGGTACGTCAGTAGGCCCAGGAGGGTACTCTGGATTTAAAGTGACAGGGATGTGCAAATTGTTTTTATTTGCTGATGTCAATACATTGTAGCAAAAGTGCAACCTGCTGCCCCCCAGGGGGGGGGGAGTACTCCAGATTTAAAGTGACAGGGATGAGTGATTGGGGGCAAAAAACAATACCCAAAAAATCCCTAGGACTTCTAACAAATCCAATAAAATCCCCCAAACCAAAATTACACCCAAAACAATCCATGCTGAATTTTCAAAGCTAAAAATTCCCAGAAGGGATTAATGATATAACAAGTTTGGTTGTACTGCATTTGTAGCACTACGCAGGCACTGTGCATGTAGGCAACAATCTTCACATTGTTTTGAATACACAAAAAATTTAAAACCAAAAATAATCCTTCATGTGGCTCGGATGATCAGAGAGTATGACCTTAATTAATTAAACCTATAATTAAGGTAACTTACATACTTAATTAAAATAAAACGTAGATCTTTTGTAACAGTTTGTTGGTTTGTAGCTTACACTTGTCATCAAGCACTTATATACAGAAATAGATCTGTTATTTTCTGCGATGAACCTTGACATCAACCGTGTAAACAGATCATGTTTACAATTCAATGAGATATATTTGAGCTTTATAACTTTGCAAACATGTTTTTGCAATGTAGTCCGAAATAGTCTCCACAATAATTGTCACACTGAATTATAAACGGAAGCACCAAACTGTCATCGTTTCATGTAATATGTGATAGATATAACAGGACATTTTGAATTCACGAAGAAACTTATTTTGCGTGCTCGCTGAACATCTATCATCAAGGCGATTGAACGTACGGTGATCGTATGTTTGAATTTCATAACATAATAATACGAAGACTGTTCCAGTTACCTTGTGCCGGCATCTTAAAACGACTCCATAGGCTCCTAACAATAAAAACAGAAGATATTTAACTCGGCTTTGAACCACTTAGACTCGCATTTTGTACACAAAAACAATTCATAACACACAAAAACGTAAGCTTAAGTCTTATAGTATCATAGGGCTTATTAAAATTTCCCCTAATTTAATTGTCATTACCATGTATGCAATAACAAGCTAATGTTATAAAGACCGCATACCTTCGCCTACAATTCCAAGAACTTCGTACTTATTCATCTGCGTTCAACAAACATGGTTAATCTTTTTGAATAATTCATCTTTAGTCTGAGTGCCGTTGGAATAGCGTGAACGATGCCTCCCCAGATACAAAAATACATCTTGCAGAGTACCTCCCGTTTCAGGAAGCATTTGTCTTGAGGTGTATAAATATCGCAATTGGGCATCAAGGAATGTCCATTCACATAGTTGTCAATGAAAATAATTCGTTACAGAAGCTAAAGTTAGTGGTTTTTGATCCAAACTGTTTGACATATTTCGTTTTCGGTAACCAACAAGAGTTGAGGTTGCTATTTCCCTTCCCACAATGCCACGTAACGTATCAAATTCCTTTCCGATGACGTACTTGACCCCGAACTGATTTTTGCGTGATCGTATGACTAACTGGCGTTGCGTTACGAGGCCGGCGTAACTGATTTTGATTTTTTTGCAACTTTTGATAAAAACTGTTTTTTGGAGATAGTCAGCCTGATCCAGGCATTCAGGATAGTGGGGAGCGAAGGATAGACGACTTGCGAAGAAAAAAAATTATGTGAGTGCTCACGGCGGGGAAAAGACACGAAATTGAGCGAGGCGAGCGTCCACTCGCCTTTTTGTCCGCTAGCAATTTTTGGCAGTTTCTTGTTTTTTTTTTTTCTTCGCGTTGCTCACCACTATCTAAACGCCTGGAATAGGCTAGGAGATATTTTTTGTGTGTGATTCGAGTTAGAACATTAATTATGAATAATAAATGAATACATAACGAATCATTGCTTTTTCAAGTATAATCTTGAATATTTTCCAAAATTGGCGAGATTTTATAAAGGTTTTGATGAATCCTGGAAATATACTATCATCCCGATCGATCCCCGCGGGACTTCCGCGGGACTTCCGCGGGACTTCCGCGGGACTAGCATTTGCCGCATTTGTCTCATTTTCCGATTCAGCGCCCACGGTATGCACCACAACCAAGCCACGCATGCTCAAGCTTCTCTGTTGACATCTCAGTTGTGGAACTCACTCGAAGGATTATTGGGTGTCAATCTCGTAGAGAAGGCTGGATGTCCTCTAAAAATCCCTAATTCGAATCGTCCAATTCATTTTCGAGACGGAAAAACATCATGTCGAGGGAAAACGTACACGTAAGTAGTCGTTTTAACGAATTTAAGGCAAGCATCTGCTTAAAATAAGTGGAAATCAAACCCAGGTTGAACCGTTCAGCATCAAGTGGTACATTAATTGGTTTAGAATCGAAGCTTGCTGTATATCAGGCAAATCTTGATCGGTTTGTCACCTTTTGAGAAACTGTTTTGTCGAATTTGGAGTGCTTTGGAAATTTCTGCAAGCATGCCATGAAAACCTTTTGAAGGTAGTTCGAGAAATTGTAATTGATAACTCAGCTAAATATCAGCAGGCATGATATTTGAAATTGTAGTATAGTAATTGTCACGGAAGATAATATATAAGTAGCTCTCTCAAAGATCTTGTACGTAAAGCTTAAATTTTTGCGCCATTATATGGATATGTTATGAGTTCTGTCGTCTTAAAGTATTGCAATTGAGACTATTTTTTGTCATATATAAACTATATATTTGCAACGTGCTTCTGTAAAATGCAAAGAGTTCTGTAATAACAGTGGTCTCGGTATATTTCTGTGCGTGTTTACGACTGTGGTATTCTAGCAATTATCACTGAACCCCTACTTTAAGCATTCATGACAGGTCATGTTTAATAGGCGTTTTACCACTTAATTTCATTTTAAAAGTAATTATTTATTATTATAAAGAGGCCTAAAATTACCAGTTCTTAGATTTATTGCTTTTCTGAGTATGCTTTTCAGGTGAAAGAAGTTTTGATTTTTATGCCAGTTCTTAGGCTAAAAGTAGCTTTTAATTGAACAAATTGTTGTTCAATATTGTATATGTATATTGGCCAGAGAAGGTACCTTCATGTCCCAACATCAGTCCCATTTAATTGAACTGTTTAACAAAGTGCTTAAAAAATAAAAATGCTCTGACAATTTGTGGATCTGAAGGCAAGAAATTCGCTTGATTGCGTTTTTTACTGCACCTATAGTAGAGCCTCAAAATTTTAAGAGTTTCATTTTATTAATTATCTTCGGTTACCAGTTGGTTTTTAGGGGCTTGTATAATATTGTCCCTTTGCAGGTACAGCTGAAGCTATTAAAATAATTATTATTCTAATAGCTGCAGATCTATATACTTTCAAAGAGACAACTGATATACAGCTCATGTAAAAGTTCAATTCAATAGAAGTTCATTCAATTCTTGTGATATTCTAGCTATAACTGCATCTGTAATGCTCAATTTTATCAGTCTTGTGTAGGATTGTATTAGGTAAAATGTAATGGCCTTGTAGTATATGTTAAATAATCAGGGGGTGGATCCAGGAAATCTATAAAGAGGGGGCCGGAGCAATTTTTATAGTGACAATATGGGCGTGCCAGCGCCCATCAGGAGCGCCGAAGGCGTGACAATCTAGGGGCAAAAGGCAAAAGGGGGGCCGGGGCCCCCTCGGCCCACCCCAAAATCCGCCCCTGATAATTACCGGTATGTTCTAAAACTGGTGAGAAAAAATATTAGTATCGTAATTTATTTCATTTCTTTTGAACTAATGGGGTCATTGAAAATCATTTAAACCTTGATTTCCTCCAAATCTCTCATAGAATCTTGATAAATATATAAAATGTTCAGATTGCTACCATCTTTTAGAAAATTGACTTTAAATTTTAAACTTTTAACCCCTAGAGAGTGCCAAATGCTGCCACCTTGAAATGTGCAATGAGTCATGGGATTGATAGCATTCTAAGCACCATCTTGGCTTATTTCAATATGTTTGCTCTTGTGAAAATTATTTGGAAGAAATTAATCACATTCTCTCACAAATGTCATGTTATTTTATGATTTAATAATGTATTTGCAGGGTTCTCAATAACTTTTTATTCAACTGTTCTATTTCAGTTAACAGCCATAACGATTTGGCCCATGGCCAAAAGGTCTTACTAAACTTTGTATTGAAACACTTTGATTCACAGCTGTAACACTTACTAATGACATCCCCGAGGTCCTGCCAGGGAGGGGGGGTCCGTGTTGCTTGTCTGAACTTTAAAATGTCTCGCGTCGGTGTTTTAATCAATGTTTCACGTTGCTGTCGGAAATCGAACGAACATTTGTCTTTTGTCACAATTTCATTTTATGTGCTGTCGCTACTTTTTTGGGTCATGTTGCCTGTCGGAATTTACCCTGGCAGGGCCTCATCCCCCACAGGTGTTAAAGGTTACGGGTTCAACTGAGAACACTGATTTGAGACTAATGAAAATATCTCAAACTTGAGTTGCAAATGTCATAATTTCACTGGTTCCCTTTAACCCTTTCACTCCCAGAGTCAATTATAAAGACATGTAGTGTAGTTCTATAAGTTTCCAGTCTGTCAATGAAATCCTGTGGTGTAACCATTCAAATGAAACCTCTTCAGCAGTACTTTTGCATGGTACTATTTGTTCTAACTTTTGAGTCTGTTGACGAAATCCTATGGTGTGACCATTCAAATGAAACCTCTTCAGCAGTACTTTTGCATGGTAACTTTTGTTTTTCAAAATTTTACAAAATGAAATTTGGGATTTTTTCTTGAATTTTGATGTTTGGCACTCTTGGGAGTTACCCTAAAGGGTTAATCATCTTGAACTGTTTACACCCAGGTTCAATTTTTGTGATTTATTTGACAGAAATAATATCTTTCTTTTTTCAGAAAATTTATTGCTCAAATCATGTAATGGTTTATTTTTGTTTTATAATTCTATTTAGAGAAGAGAGAATGCCAAGTCTCGCACATCTATGCGAGAAAAACTTGTGGAGAAACAGAAGGCTGTGGAAGAGCATGAGAGCAACTTTACAGCTGGTCGTGTCAATGTTCATGAACGATATCTTCACAGGACTGGAATACGAGGAAGAAAAAGCTGGATATTCTTTGCTATTTTATACATTCTTACACTAATTGTGATTGTAAACCTTATAGTGAGTATACCTTATTTACTTGATGTTTCAATACCTCTTCTTGAATTAGTACACCTTTAAATAGTTACATGTATGGCTCCAAAAATTAAATGCCTGGGTGTTCAAAAGAAAGGTTCATTATTCAAAGGTGCATTTTGAGAGGTTACGAAGATGTGGGACCGCACAATTTGGTCAAACCCCTCACAATAATGCACAATTCGTAAAACTCGGCAAAATCCTGCACAGTGCTTAAAGGTTTGCTTAAAATTTTAATTAAATCAGGTATTTCTATTGATAACCAAGATTTCTAGAAACTTTTAAAGCTATTTTACCCTTCAAAATAATCGAGAAATTACTCGCTTTCCTCAGTCAGCTCGAGCGAATTTAAAAACAACAAGGCATTCTCTGTGCCATCTTGGGCACTAGTCTCAGTTTAACTTCTAATCACCCTTCTAATCCTATTTTTTCCTAGCTTGTAGTTTTCCAGACACCATTTTGTTTTTCTTAGCACCCTGTGGCTATTTTTGTTAGAGCACTTCATGCAGTTTAATATGCCGAGAGCGAAGAAGAAACACCGAAGAAATGTTAATAGTATCGTTGTGCCAAAATGACTATCACTGTGCAACATGTCAGAATAATTATTATTATTTTTGCAAAGAACTGATGAAATTTGCTAATCAGCAAACAAACTAAAGCGCTGAAACATCTGACAGGAGAAAAAAATTAAATGACATTAAGTACTGATCAGGAAACTGGATTTGATTTTTTCATTCATGTGAAAGATGTTTTCATTCTGCAATCTGAGGACTTTGTTGGGTTAGAAATTTTGTGGTGACTTTTTTAGGGTAAAAGATTTTGGTAATGACTTATTTGGGGGTTGGCAAAAAGCTATACTAAACTTGAGACAATGGACTTTTAGGGGGTTACATTGTATGTTCTGGGCTGTTGGACTTTTTTGGGTCTGCAGTGCTCCAAGCTCATTTTTTCAATAAGTCGCCTTTTGGCGACCTACATTTTTAAAATGGTCGCCATTGGAAAATTTCAGTCGCCAAAAATTGTTGTTCATTAACATAAGACACTTCATGCTACTTTACATGAAGACACTACTTTTCAAAATGGCCGCTATGGCGACCAAAATGGTCACAGCTTGGAGCGCTGGTCTGGGTCTACCCTTGCTAATAGGACATGTTAGGTCTAAAAGTTTGGCCTCATTCGCACCTCCCCATCACAATTATAGCTGAGGCCCCTCCTGGGGTGTAAATCTTCAAGCTTTTAACTCATTATTTCTGTTTCAGATGCTTGCCATCTTGTATAATGTCTTACGAATAAACAAAGACGGTATGGAGTGCTTATCTTTTTTTGAGAATAAAATGGTGCGCTGGCCATGCTCAAGTGATATGAACTCGGTTACTTTGTACAAGAATCAAGCTGGAACTTTTAAAGACCACAACTTGGTTATAGAAACTGATGAGAATAAGGTATGGCACATAAATTAAAATGCATTCAAGGAACTGAACAAAAATTAGTAAATGTTTTAATACCATAATTTATTATTTGTAAGATTACATGTATAAGTCTTGACAGAAGTAACCTTTTCCTACCAAGCTTTTAGCCAGAAATTGAAAAGTGGACGTCCTGAAGATATTTCCCATCATCAATTTGTAAAGGATCAGGTGCAATTTTCATGAATTTCTTCAAAAAGTGGGCGTCCATAGGACGCCTGGACACCCTGCTGGCTAAAAGCTTGTTTCCCAACCTAGAGTGTTCTCTGCACTGCAAGAAGGTGTACATGTATCATTAACATGTTTTGTTAAGAAGTGTTTATATTCATGCGTATTTCAATCTGCAATAATTTTGCCTATTTTTTCTTAGGTCATATTTCATGGAGGACCAAGTACAAAGAGTGCAGAAGGTAAGTTTCACATCATAACAAACTTTTACATACAAATGTATTTTGCCCTAATTGTTCTACAATAAGATCTCGTAACATTGCTTGTCATTCAAAGAAAACACAGATCTGTACCTTTGGGCATAAGACAAATTAAGGTATATTTTTTATGTCTGCTGTTATGTTTACCTCACAACCTGCAACTGCTGTATCTTGCAACTTGCAGAAAGCAAAAGACTTAAATATATACTTTGTCTATACAATAACTTGTAAAATTTTATACATTTATATTCATATTAAATAATGATGCAACCAACATTTCAAAGTAGGGTTGTTTTATTATTTATTAGTCATGAAATTTATTTTTCTCAAACAACCATTTAGGTTATTCAATGTTCTAAGCAATAACATGTTAACAAAAATATGCTTTCTTTTTTCCCAGTGCATCTAGGACCAGTTAAAACAGAGATTGTGGCTAAAAATGGCTTCAGATTTGTTGATCCATATGAAAAGAAGACCATTCTAAATTTGAATGGAAGTGTGTGGTATGTTAAGCCAGAGTCTGTCAAAGCATCCACTGTTTCTGGAGATTCAATGGTGACGCATCGGGTAAGAGCTATTAAATTTTAAGTCAGCCAGGTTCAGGCCTTGCATGTACATGTATTCCACATTCAAACTTTTTATTGCTGCATTTATTGATTGTTATCTAAATTCGTTATTTTCATAGTTTTGTAAATTTTATTTTATTTCTTTTATTTAAAATCATGCAATCTGATTGGTTGAATTATGTTGATTCATCGCGATGAGCATGTAAAATTGCTGAAACAGGCGTAACAGGTGAATGATGACAAATTTGACAACCAATACACATGCCAGATATCGGTGATTTTATATGTCCATCGGTGAAAATCGCCTACACAGTACCAGCCGATTTTTGCCAATCACCACAATCAGCATATGAAATTGCCTAATGTCTCACAGGCTTAACGTGTGCAGCAGCCTAACTAAAGGAAGGAACAAAATGAATTTTCCTAATATAAAGTTTCTGCATAGTTATGGACACCACTTTGCTTAGCAACTCAAACAAAGCATATATTTGTATTCCTTGTTAGATTCATGTACATGTGCATAAAGACAAGTCCATAAGCCAAAAAAGAAGTGTTTCTAAGCCAAATTATCAGTTAGGATTTGTTATATTTAATTTTGCATTAAACCCTTCATATTACTTACTGTCTAACATATGCTTCTGATACAGGTTGTAAGTGATGAAAACCAGGATTTGACAGTATCGTCTGAAAAAGGGATTTCAGTGGAAGGGCATGAGGGTGTGTTTTTCGATGGAAAAATGGTGCAGTTTGATGCTGAACAGAATGTGGACATTTCTTCAAACTTGGTAATTATATTTATATTGTCATAATTTTAAGGGGTCAAAATTTTCGTTTTGTTATCAGTTATGGTGTTAAAATCTGTAGTGACCAGCAGTAAAATTATTCTCACTGTGTCTGTTACCTTTAAAATTTTGACAGATTTTTTTTTCTTTGCTTGATCGAGAATCTACATGGTGTTTTGATAAGCAAATATATATAAAAAATTGATATTGATTTTCCTCCTCACGTTTTAACCATCTAAAACCATGACATTTCACTTCTGGTGGAGTAGTATATGTAAGAAGGGAGACTGGGAATAGTCAGACTGTGACGTCAATACAGGAACACCAGCTTCACATTTTCTTGGTTCCTGAGTTTGTTTTGGTGTGCATGTTGTGGGTGTTTAACTGCACACCTTAGAACCCTGATTCTTACTTGAGGCAAGTTACAGTAACATGTGTACAGTACTTGCAGGTACAATGTACATTTTGAATACAGTTACGTATCACTTTTGTCACTTTTTTATTCATGTTGTCTACCCCAGGCATTGTTGTTGGACACTGAAGTTATAACTGAAATACATAGTTTAAAATTAATTAATATTAAGAAAACAAAAGATTTAGCATTCACAAAATTATATCGACATTATAGTAGCTGAAGAATAAAGAATTTCAGAGATTGATTTAATAATAATAATAATAATAAATGCTTTATTTATCCTGAAAAACTGATCAGCGAATTTAAAATAAAAACGCTGGCATAAACCGGTGATCAGTGTATATACAAGTCGAAAATAAAAATGGAATAAAAAAAACTAACAAAATATTTACAGTGATAAAAAACCTATAATCTACATAAAAATCGATGTAAGTAGGTTAAAAATAGTAAGTAGGTTAAAACACTGTTTCTTTCCTTCCAATCCAAGGAAATTGTTTTTGATGCAAAAGATGGAGTGCACATTGCTGGTGTCCCTGTATCCCAATCTGGACCCCCAGCTTCCTCTTCTGAAGTTTACAAACTGTGTGCCTGCCTCAACACTGGAGAGCTTTTCCGTGTCATCGTCACCTCAAACAGCTCCACCTGTTATACAGCTAAGAATGTTTGTTGATCAAGTACAGCATGGTAGTTGATTTATGACATGGTGCATGCTGTAAATGCTCATGTTTAGACTCCATATGGTTGTTATGGATGTCAGTACTTTACTGAATTAAGAGCATTGGTATGCTCAGTTATATTTTTCTAACTACTTGTTACTTAATTTTGTAAGATTTTTTAAATTTACAAAGGTGAACAGTTTCCAATTGAAAAAGACTGTGTCAAGTGTAATTTTTTTATAGTTATTTTACCTGATGCTTTTTTATGACTTAATTTATCATTTTAAAACATTCAGGACAGTGAAGGTGTAGTGAGTGTAGTGATTAGTGGCCTAGTCTTGGCCATCGTTTTGTTTCCTTAGACAAAATGCTGGGGGGGGGGGGGTAACCCTGTGATGGACTAACATCCCATCCAGATAGAAGTAGCAATATTCCTAGCGTGGGCCACTGCCGTGTGGCTCGTGTACACCATTTTCTTTACCAGAGCAGCATAAGACTGTAATATAAGCCTTTGCAAGGTAGCATTAAAACAATTCGCACTTTAATACTGGTATTAAAAAGAAAGTCGTACATAGCGGCAAGTTTATAGTTAAGAGCAGGGGCTATGAGGGGGGGGGGGGGGGGGGATTGTAGTCTGGGAAAGAAGAGTAAATAGATACGAAATGAAGGAGATTTGTTCTCAGGCGAGTTTCAATCTACTTTGTTTCAATCCAATAAACTATTGCTATTTTTTCTTCAAATTTTATTATATCTATGATTAACTGGTAAAAGGACTTCGTGTCGTCCAATTTTTTTTGGTATCATCCTTGAGCTTAAACAAAAATAGCACTCCCGCTATGCGTTTGTCCGATTTTGTTAATCACTCGTATGATTTCTGACCTTATTAGATTCCTCTCAGTCCTATTACCATTATTAATTGGACCGGTACTCGTCACTATGGACGCTCTAGTAGGACGGTTGTTCTTTTACTGTTATTTTCCTTGAAGTTTGTCATAGATAAGGTTTATTAGAGATCGTGTCGTCCATTTTTTCTGTAAACATACCTGTGATTGAACAATATGGACTCCCGCTAAGCGGTCGTCCATTTTTGTTAATCACCCGTATGATTACATACCCGGCCGTATGATAACATACCCATATGATTACATACCGAATTGGACTGGAATTGGACTCTTCTTGGCCCTTTCAGCATTATAAATTGTTTCTTGTAATTTGTTTTACAATATCCTGAGAAATGCAAGAATATTGCACCTTGTAACGGGTGAAGTAAACAGGTAAACGGGATAGATAAACAGCCAAGTTCTTTCTGTTTGATTACATTGAACTTCGCTAAGAAAGCGTGCACTGCTTAGCATGTTAAGTTGCTGTCGATTGCCAAGTCGGCTGCCAATTGTGTCTTTTTTAGTCGATGAGGATTTCTATTTTATGTTTAGGTTCAGGTTTTCTGGCTTTATTTATGAAAAAAAAAAACATTTTTACTTACCTGTAACGTAATATTTTGGCAAGTTTATATATTTAAAACTTTGTAACATAACTACCTTAAGTTGGGCTCGTAGAGTTTTGTACTTTTATACAAGAAAATAAAGAGAAGGAAATATTATACCGCATTTTTGTTTTTGTTTTAGCCATAGTCGAGGAACTGGTTTATATGAAACCATGCAGACTTCAATGGCGATAAAAAGGAGCTACAAACAATTTTGAAAGTAATACAATCGTGCATATCTTTTGTTTTTCGAACACATGCTGTGACTGAGTAACTTAAGGGAAATATTTCTATTGGTTATAGGATCTTATAGTTGCTTGAATAGAGGAGTTCACGCTCTAAGTCGCATCATGGGTAATCAGGGCAAGATGGCGGGAAATTCAAAGATTTGTATTGGAATTCAAAGCCAGCTAATTCTTCCTGAATTCATATATTTGACACTTTCTCTTTGAAAAGTGTAACTTACGAATTCAAAGAAACAATACACTAAATCTGGAGTGCAAAGAAGTCCGTGATCAGTTTTTAGAAAACCTTAATTTCTCCATACATTTTCTGTAATTCGACAGTTTCAAAATTACAGAAAATGTATGGGAAAATTGAGGTTTTCTAAAAACTGATCTTGGACTATTATGCACTCCAGATTCAGCTTATTGTGTCTTTGAATTCATAAGTTACACTTTTCAAAGAGAAAGTGTCAAATATATGAATTCAGGAAGAATTAGATGCCTTTGAATTCCAATACAAATCTTTGAATTTCCCGCCATCTTGCCCTGATTACCCATGATGCAACTTAGGCCCGGTTCAAACGTCGAACTTCACATGTGCCGAACCTAATACCTATATTTAGGTCGACCCAAACTATTAAGTTCGACTGTTGATTCAGACGGTCGAACTTTACATGTGCCGAACCTAATTCGTGGCGAAAAGAAATATCATCCTTACTGCTTAAAATAGGGAAATAAACCGAAAAAAGTAAAATTCACCAAGCCTGGAAATTCTTGTTTTGATTTTTACGGAGCCCAGTTAGGGCCATTTAATTTTCTCATCAAATTTCCTTTTCACGACTTCAATTTTCCTTTTTCCAACGACTTCGATTTCCTGGCACGACTTTTTTTCCGGCACGACTTTTTTTTTCGGCACGACTTTTTTTTTGCGGCACGACTTTTTTTTTTCTGGCACGACTTTATTTTTTCGGCACGACTTTTTTCTCCGGCACGACTTTTTTTTTCTGGCACGACTTTTTTTTTTCGGCATGACTTTTTTTTCCGGCACGACTTTTTTCCCGGCACGACTCTTTTTTTCCGGCACGACCTTTTTTCACGGCACGACTTTTTTATTCCGGCACGAATTTTAGCGAAGACCCTGGGAACGAAGACATAACCGAAGAACTGCAGGCGATGGAGGATGGATGGATGGAAGGATAGTTCTGCCCAACGACAAGGATAAAGATAATGTTCAGTGTTCCAAATTACATATTCCAACACTGACGTGGATAGTTTTTTCAGTGTATACCACACACGGGATCGCCAGTAGCCCAAATCTTTACTTTTTTCTGATAATGAGCAAAATCTCGCACTCTGCTTCCTCTCGCAACATTTCGTTTATTTGGAAGGTGAATCACACTCCGTAGTGGTCAATAAGAGCAAGCGAAAAGCAATATTCACTAGTAAGGTGTATGCACAGTCAGTTATCAAATGGGCTGTGTAACATCTTCGTTTGTACAAGACTGATTTATATACAAGTAAAACTATGACTGATGCTATAGTATTCATGGAGGGAAGTTTTGCGCCTTATTTTTTAACTGAACTAAAACCATACTGTAGTCAGTTGTAATCGTGGTAGTTTTAATTGTACACGTCGTTCTATACGAAGTATAGATTGATGACGTCAGTAGCATGACATTGCCAATGGAAACTTGGTAGGTTGCCTCCAATAACTAAAGCCCAGAAGTTCAAGCACACTCATGCTTGCGTTCTTGCTTGCGTCGCTAGTGAAAACTAGGATTTAATGGCAAAAAGTATTCAAGAAACTGTTGGTCATGCATATACCCCCGGGGGTACTCGGGTATGTTTTGGGTTGGTATGTGCCGCCCGGTTCTTCAAAATTTGGACTCCATTACCTTTTAGAAAGAATTTGTACTCAAAATAATACCCCGTTTTAAAAATAGGTCAATTTTTAATACCCCGTTCTAGAAAAAATGACTGCTGAAAATTTAAAGCTTTCGTGCGTTCGAAGATCAGGAGTCCCAAAATCACGACCCCCCTTGGGCGGCACATACCAGTATAGGTATATATATATTTTGGAGGAGTACCCTACCCCCCGGACATATACTTAACTGATAATCGCATTATAAACGCATTGTAAGGTGGCAGATGTAGACCAAGAGCTGTTTAAGAGAGCAAAACCAGTGATGTCTATGGTTTTTTACGAGACCTTTCTTTATAAGAACCCTTATACGAGAAACGAGACCAAAAAAAAATCCAATCGAAATATTTAACAGCATGTCACAATTTTTTCGCTGAAGCAACCTCGTACCCAGGGTCTCTCTTCTTCCAGGGGGCGGGAAGAAGAGAGACCCTGGGTACGAGGTTGTCGCTGAAGTTGTTTGATATTTGACTCCACTCACTTTCGTACTTCGGTCCTCTGTTTATAAGGAATGACCGTTGCGTGTTTTCTTTTCGGAATTTCTATTTTATCGCAAAGCAAGTAACATCGTAAGATGACATTTCATTGCTCTTTTATAATTAAGGGATGTAGCGTATCTAGTGGTACACATAATCGTTTTTCTGGGGTTTGGTGTCATCTTATCAATTATGTATTTTTTTAATGGAGACATTACTTGTAGGACTTGTAGTCTTCTTATGTCCTACTTTACTGATCTTATTAAAGTAGAGCGGTTTATCGATGGGTGTAGTAAAACCAAAATCAAAGCAAATAATCTGGCGGTCAATTGAAATGGGTTTAAAAATGAAATAAATCAATCAGACAATTAAAATGATTCCGCCCCATCGTGTTGAATTTTGATCAAACCAAATGCCGAAAAAAGTCGTGCCTGAAAAAAGTCGTGCCGGAAAAAAAGTCGTGCTGGAAAAAAAAAGTCGTGCCGGAAAAAAAAGTCGTGCCGGAAAAAAAAAAGTCGTGCCGGAAAAAAAGTCGTGCCGGAAAAAAAAAAAAGTCGTGCCGGAAAAAAAAAAAGTCGTGACGGAAAAAAAGAGTCGTGCCGGAAAAGAAAGAGTCGTGCCGGAAAAAAAAGTCGTGCCAGAAAAAAAGTCGTGCCTGAACAAAAAAAGTCGTCCGAAAGAGGAAAATTGAAGTCGTGAAAAGGAAATTTGATGAGAAAATTAAGTGGCCCTAACTGGGCTCCGTAGATTTTAGTGTGCTTTGTGTTCTGTTATGGCAAGGAGACAGCTGAGGAGATCGTGATCGTGATATTTGGACAAAATAAAGTAACGGCATAAATTTTAAAATACATTACGATTTCTTTATGGATATAAAGTAAAGCAACTTTTTAGAAGACCGATTTAAGCTGTCCAGTTTCAGTCTAAAAATCTACAAAGTGAATGCTGGTAACCGTCGTCACGCTTCTGTGAGTTCTGTCTGCAAAGGCGCGAAAACCCACTAAATAGCCAATCAGAAGCGCGGTTATATTGACTAAATACATTAACATAATTTATGCATTAGGTTCGGCACATGTGAAGTTCGACGTATGAATCGAAGTCGATCTTTTGGCGTTCTATTCGACAAGCTCAGTCGAATAGAACGGCAGAGTCGACCCAAATACAAAAGTGCCGTTCCTAATTGATTCATACGTCGAACTTTACATGTGCCGAACCTAATAATTAGGTTTGGCACATGTAAAGTTCGACGTTTGAACCGGGCCTTAGAGCATAGTTCAAAATCTATCGTGGTTGTGTACTAGTCCGGTAGCAGATTGAGGTTTCGTTCAACCCACGAGGTAGAAAAGGTCTGATAGTTGATATTGGTAGAACTTGATGCCCTGAACACCGCTCGGTAGATAGTAGAGTTGAATTGTGGTATAGGTCCCGAGTTAAGAGGGTGTTTTTATTTCAGCTGAAAAACCACAGGGTACCCAAGTATGATTTTTTAGTAAACAATTTTTCTATCACTCTTACATGCTTCTGTGATGCATAAAACACTGTGGGATTCCTTATCTAACTTCGTTCTACTCCTTACTAAACAATTTTGCACTATTAAGCCACATAATAGTCTTCTGCGCATGTCACAAACACAGTGGCCACTTTGTTACAACCCAATCAAATAGACTACTTCTTCCGGAAAATCTCCCTGTTTGAGGGAAAAAATGTACTATTTATATACAAAACTACTCTGGTCTCACTAACTATTGACTTGTACATGTTTCTTGTCTGTCTGTACTCTCGGGGGTGTCTTTAGTTGTACAGCAAGGTCCATCGACTCAGCCTCTTCACATCAAGGTCTAGTATCGAACGGAGCTTCAATTCAGCGTTTCTAATAAGCCATGAAAAAATATAGGTGTAAAGGCATGAACAACAAACAGGAATGTAAAAGCGGTTCTTCTTACCTCTTATGAAACAAAGGGGTTCATTCCACATCGCCCTCTGTCTCTGAGTCATCATCCGAGTCACTGAGGTGCTGCACGGCCATAGTGTGGGGGTTCCTACATGTATCGTCTGCCATACACGAGCACGATTCCGTGTATGAGAGACCAGTATTGGAACAGGAACAGTTCCCTTGGCAGTGTGACTTGTTGCATTTACAAGTCCTCAGCTCGACAAGGCTCTTTGGGGCTGGATCATTTGTCATGTAGACTGGTTTCAACTGCTCCTCTTCCATTTCCCAACCATGACCATCTGGGCCCTCCAAATCCTGCATGGCATCTAATGAGCATCTCCAGACATAGGTTTGGTAACACGCCCGCTTCATGTGATGCATAAGACTGTTGGATGTCGGGGGCAGCATCTCACTTTTGTGTTTATGCTGGCAGAACATGAGATACCTCAGCTCATCCGTGGTGCTACTACCCCTTCTCGTAGATGGGTACAGGTCGCAGATGAAAGCCTCTGCTTTCTTTGCGGTCGTCCTGTCTATCTGCTGTCGCTGACCAAACAGCGTGAGGGAAATCTGATGGTCGACGCTGCGCTTCAGGGCATTCCAGGACTTCTTTCCAATTCCAGCCAGACTACTCGTGGAATCGCTGCCAGTAAGTGCATGGAATGCTGACAGAAACTGACAGTCTCCCTCCGAGGTTCTCTTGAATGATATGGACTGGGATGTAGCGCTGACGGTCTTTCACGCCCGTTCGAAACCATAACTGTTCGCAGCCGATATCACTTTAGTGAGTAACACAAGACTAGGACGTCTGTATCTGGCGACTGAATGATGATCATGGCCGTTGGGAACTGACGCGCAGCATAGGCAGCATGCAAGATCATCCTAGTATCTGCCTCCTCGTGATTGGACCTAAGCTCTCTGATCTCTTCTGTTGGCCTTGTACTAGTTATGCTTACCGCCTTCTCGCCTTCTACAAATCCTCCTGCGATGAGTAGTTGCTTGCCCTGTGGAAGCCTTTCTTCTCCGAGTTTGCACAGTGAAGATGTCAGGAAGTCACAAAGGTTTACCTTGTTTTGGGGGTTTGTTATATACTTTGCCCATTGCTTGGGAACTGGTGTAGAAGGAGTGGATATCTTAACTTCAAGAGCAGCTGATGACCCTCTTCTGGTACGCTCTCCAGCTTTGATCGATACTGGCCAATACTGATCAAACACTAGGTGAACGGCTGAACATTTGCTGCTGGATAGAGGCGATGTCACGATACTGTAGGACGTTGAGGCTAGCTTTCCAAATGTGCTTGCCCCACCTGACTTGTGCATCTGTATTAGGGCCATACCATCCAAGATGTGAACTGATGAATGCGGCGTAGCGGGAAGTCTTGGGGTAGCATCAATACCATCCTCCAGAACAGATGCCAAGACACTTTTGGCAGTCTTTCGCAGGCTTCTATCTTGGTGGATGAGGGAATATGGAACTGGAGATAGCTCACAAGTAAGGACTTCTCTAAGGTTGACTTGCCTTGCAATGGCTGCGATGAGAAGCCTACTAAACAGATCCCTGTCAGCTTTCACGGTGATCAGCTTTTCGTCTGCTGCTTTGATCTGTAGCTTCTTTGTAGTTGACTGGAACGTCTTGACTTTCAGGTTCGCAACAGAGTCCCAAAAACGGATGGTGTTGGTGTTGACTCTCTTCTCTACAAAAGTTGTCATTTGCTCTCTTCCTTTCTCGGTACAAGTGATCAACGCGTCTGCCATGTCGTCTGGCAAGACTACCCCAGTCGCGAAATTCAATAGATCTGTGGTATCTTAGGTGAACGGGTCAACCATCATGCCACTGGTAAAACAGGTCAGGAGCTTCTGGACGTCATGCTCGTCATGCTTTAATCGGGGTGACCTTTTTTAAGGTTACGTAAATCAGACCGTTGTTTATCTGTCTTTAATATTTTGTTGCATTTAATATATTTCTTTAAGTAGTTTAGGTGCAAGAGCCCCCCTTTCCGTGCTATGAGAAATAAAACTATTAAAACCATTTGGTTTGAGTATCTATTTTGAGTATCAAGTTTTGCCAAATTTTGACCAGATTTCCCCCATTAAGGCAAAGTTATAAAACAAACTGCATTGTAGCCTCGTTGTGTGTCCTTTCCTTATCTTAAACATAACACGTTTTTCTTAACCTAGCTATGCAAAAAGAAGTATCTATTTCAACAGGTAATTCCCTTAAAACAAAATTCCCAAAACATATGAAAAGGATAGGGAAAGTGAAGAGAATTGTTCCTATAGGTGGTTTTCACGTTACGTCACGGCGGCCATGTTGGTGCACACCTGCAAAAGAATTTTAATGAACTTCTTTTGTTATGTGCACCAACATGGCCGCCATGGCCTTTGTCATTTGAGTCCCACAGGACTGAAGGTCACGTGAGTGAAAACCATCTATTACAGTGACAACAGAGATCTGTCCATGGAGGCCGCCATGTTGGTTGTGATGTCATAGCCTCATTTTGAAGTTCACAGAAACGAGGCGGGTATGCAAAATCGGCATTGTGATATTGATTTAATCAGTTTCAAGGGGAACAGATAAATGGGGTGTTACTAAATACATACTATCTTATTACATTGCGATGAATTCTGAGTGGGTTTAACATGTTTATTTTACATCTGCCTTGGCGACTCGAGGAATTGCTTGCTTTCAATAAAATTGTTTGGCTTTAATAGGTCGAGCCTTCGTTGTTTTTTAATTGTGTTCTTTACATATTGGGTTCTTTAACATTTAGTGTGTTGTTTTTTACGTTTTCTATCGGGAAACAAAGGAAGACTTATTTGATAACTACATAACAGTTTGTGACATGCGCAGAAGACTATTATGTGGCTTAATAGTGCAAAACTGGTTAGCAAGGAGTAGAACGAAGTTAGATAAGGAATTCTACAGTATTTTGTGCGTCATAGAAGCATGTAAGAGTGATAGAAAAATTGTTTACTAAATATCAGACTTGGGTACCCTGTGGTTTTTCAGCTGAAATAAAAACACCCTCTTAACTCGGGACCTATACCACAATTCAACTCTACTACCTACCGAGCGGTGTTCAGGGCATCAAGTTCTACCAATATCAACTATCAAACCTTTTCTACCTCGTGTGTTGAACGAAACCCCTATTTTTCGGGATCTGCTACCGGACTATACGGTCGATCAAGGCCGAACAATCTAACAAGAACGTGGAACAAAGAAATTTCTCGCTTTCATAATGTCATAATCATTGCGCTTAATTAACTGTTTTAGCTGTAAACCTTAAGATTAAGTTGCTAGATATGGACACTTTATTAGATTGATTTCGTAAAATGAAGACGAAAGTTAATCTCATTTTGCCAATCACAACAGACGCAAGTAAGCCAGAACGAACACTCGGTGCCAAGCGCGGGAAAACCTTAGTTTTTATTTGATTTCTGATTGGTTGAAAAAACGGCATGTACCGATTGGTTAGGGAATGATTTTTGAAAAATCTCGTCGCCGGCCTGAGCAAGCTAAAACTCATACGGATTTCTTCTGGGGTCGCGTAAAGTCATTCTACCGGAGTCGTATTTTAAACGTGATGGCATCTTCTACACCTTTTTCTCCGATTATTACTGAATTTGCACCACAGCAGTTTTCTTCATTCCAATGAATGTGCACCGTGAGTGGTTTGAACATGTGAAATGAGATCCTTGGGCCGGGGCCGGATGTGACTCGGGCAGTGAAAAAGTATAGTGAAACCTGTGTCACAGACATTTGCGAATTAGGTTTATGAGTTAAAACTGTTAAATCAGTGCGTGTTGGTCAGTAATTAACTATGTGCAATGTATCAGAACTTTTCTATCAAGCGGACACTGTATTAAACGGACACTAGCGAGGGTAACGAGTTTGTCCGCTTAATACAGGTTTGACTGTATGTGATAAGCTCGCAAGTTTACTGGACTGCGGGTCACTGAGCACTGGAGACATTGAAAACTGTAAGACGAAAACTCGTGAAAAGGCATGTTTTATTTTACTTTTAGATGTTTTAACAACAAAGTTAGTTTCAAGAAATATATCCAATTGTGGATTACGTTTATTCCGTTCCAAGGAAAGAACATATTTTTTTACTCAGCTTCACAAGAAATAGTTCTCTTATTAAATTAAAGAACTTCTTACAAAGTTAAAAATACTTAAAGTGTAACCAATATATATAGCTTATAAAGTCAAGAAGTTTGCAAAAATATACATACGTTATTTTATTCAATCATAGAAGAAAACCTAACTGAGGATTAGGAAGTCATGTTATTTGGGCCACGCAATTCATTTGCTAACTACGTAAAATTTAAGAAAGCCTCAAAACAATGGTTCAAAATGTTAGAAACACGCACAAGATACACTAGGAATTGTCATTTTAAACGTGAAGGGCTGGAAATATTTATCCTGCATCTGAAAGAGAAGCGTTTTTACTTGCTTTTTTCAGAAAATATGGTCACGTGACCTATTTCACTCTCTTTCCCGGATACAGTCAAACCCCGCTAACGGCCACCCCGTTAAATACAGCCACTTCGTTATTACGACCTTTTTTTTTTGCCCGAAGAAAAGCTTAGTTATACAAACTTACACGAGACAAACCTCGTCATTACGGCCACCCCGTTAACAGCCAGATTTTGGATGCCCAGCGATGGCTGGATTAACGAGGTTCCACGAATAAGCCGTTTTACCTAAAAAACGCCCTTGACCCAGACCTTAAACTGCTTGAGTTTTAAGTGCTCTTGTCGAATTCTGATTAGACAGCCAGTAAAAATCGGAATGTTTTGGGCGCATCTACGAACATTTACCGAGAGAGAATACCTTGTTGTATTATTTGAGGCGTATACAGTTACTACCAAACGAGATTGGATGTTTTAATTAAGGTAACGTGATTTTCTTCTCCAAAACGGTCAGTTATCTATATAAATAATTCTCTCAACCTTTGAAAATATACACGGCATGCAAATATGCGGCTAATAATTAATTTTCAAAAATGATGCTGTACAATATTAAAAAAATATATATATAAAAAATACCAAAAAGAGAATTATAATTAAAAAGCACACTGATTTCACTAGGAGCGCTTACCATTTGTCGATTACAACTGGCCGGCAGACCTGTCAGTTTGTAACTAGAATGCATCTTTTTGAAGACCTGTTCCTACGTGTCCATCAAAAGGGTGCATGCTGTTTCCAAATTGACCAGTCTGGCCGACCAGTTCTAACAAATAATCCCGAGGGGAGGGGGTACCTCTGCTATACGAGGATGCTCCGCCCGAAACGGGTACCTTTTTGAGGCTGGAGGTATATGAAAGGGTAGGGATTTCACGAAGTATAGGAAAGGGTAGGGAAAACACGAGTTGAAGTGTAAAAAAGGTTGGAAAAACTGCCATTTAAGTATTGAAAAGGGCCTTTCAAAATATATCAAACAGACGCACGTAAAGGTTATATGAAAGGGGTACCATTTTCAATGAAAGGTATATGCCTGAAGGGGTACCTTTTCTGTCAAAAACGGTATATGAAACGGTAATAGTTTGGACCTTGGGGCGGAGCATCCCCGTACAAAACTTTGTTGAGTACCCTTCCCCCCCCCCCTTCCCCCCGGGCAAATAATGGCAAAATATATACGGATTGAGTGGTCCGGCCGACCAGTTCAATTCTGACAAATGGTAATCACCCTAAGGTTCCCTCAGGTAAAAAAAAAAACACGATTCTAAAACTTTGTTATATCATTTTTGTATGACAAATCCATTCGCTGCATTGTGGTTTCCATTCAGCTTTCTTGAAGTTTCGTCACGTTTCATTGTGGGTTCTGCCTTATCGCCTAGTAAATTCAACAAGGCGTCGCCAATACCGGCTGGGAGCCTGGACACCCAGATCCAAAGCAGCTTTGCGTCCCAACCAACCACGTAATGGGTCTTCGGATATCGTGACGTCAGAGCGTGAACAATGGAGTTTACTACCTTGTAAAGGTGGGGCGAGGCACAAGCATCCACCATTCCTTTCAACATGTTTTGTACACCTAAGAAACAAAGAACATGCATAGACATTGAAATCCGTGATTTATCAAACGAACTGAACGAGTAAGTTAGCTTATCGGCGCCGGGTTTTAGCCACTGGGCCAGTTTCAATGGCATGAAGCAACTACGAGTATCACTAATCCCCGTGAATAAAATGCTATTTGTCGTGGGGGGGTGGTGGGGGGGGGGGGGTGGGAACGAGCAACCACCCTCCCCCCCCCCCCCAGGCAGGCTGGTGAGGACGCTGCTCTGACCGTAAGATCGAAATATTATTAATACATTTAACCCTATTCAGACCGGGCTTTTTTGGATCTTCTGAGACCGGGGGGGGGGGGGCGGATTCCGCCCCCCCTTCGTAACTTCTACAGGAAAGTAGGTATGGACACCAAATTTTCAGGAGACATTGTATGTCCAAAATTCTATCGATCCACATAATTATGTTGTCATGACAACTTCTATGACGTCATAATTACGTCATATATTGACAGTTCATTCACAGAAAGTGTATGCCGTACCTATCTCTAAATTGTTTTGAATAATGACAATAATGTTTTCTCTGATGATGTTGGAAAACATTTTTAATGTATATATTGGTACTTGTAACTTGCAGCAACATGATTACGTCATCATGACGTCATAAAAATATATTTGTTTTAATTTTTGTAATTAAACCACAATCTAAGGGAAGTATAAATTTTTCTTACTCTGTAATTGTTTAAACATTTGTATAACAACAACTTTTTATGTTACCATGACAGTTAATGTGACATCATCATGACGTCAATATGACCTCAGATGTGCAAGAAAACGTCCAAAAGGCGAGAAAATGTCACCTTAAAATACTTAGAATGTATTTATTCTAAAAAAATACATAAAAAATAAATAACGCTAAAATAACAAAAAATAAAGAAAAAACAACATTAAAAAAAAGAAAATAAATTTCGAATATTTTTTTGGAGCCGCCATCTTGGATCCGCCATCTTGGATCCGCCATCTTGGATTTGGAATATCGTATCCTGAGCACGGAATATGCGCTAAAATTACCCAAAATCACTCAAAATTAAAAGATGAACATTTAAATCAAGCAAAGAGTAAAAAACAAAACTAAAAAATATGCGATAAAAGGTAGAAAAAAGTGAAATTTGAAAGTACTACAAAAAAGCCTCTTTAACTACGGTTACCATGGAAACGCCTCCTTACTTTTTAATTTTGGATCAAGGACGACAACAATGCATCGTTTGGTGTTTAAATCCATAATAAAGATCAGTGTAAAACAGAATAACAAAAAATAAACAGAGGAAATACTTATCTCTCAAAATGAGCAAAAAGCATCCGTCAAAATGTGGTTGCCATGGCAACGTCAAATTTTCTTTGACAACATACTGTCTGCCAAAATGTTTACAGATAAACTTTAGGAAAAGTCGAGAAGTTTCAAGGCTGTAGGTAGAAAGGCTTAGAAGTTATAAACGTTCAAAGTCGGCGCGGGCACTTTCCGCCCCCCCCCCCCCGGTCTGAATAGGGTTAAAAAACACAAACAGCATCAAAAGACCTCTCCCCCCATTTGAATGGTGATATCAATTTAGAATTTTACCCACAGACTCAAACGTTAGGACCACATTTCACAACTAAAAGATCGAGTCTAGCAGGGGAAATGGTCAACAGTGACAAATTAGTGCTACTTACTAGTTTGATAAAATTTGTCCCCATACTCCTCCTTTAAGCTCTGATCTAGGTTGGTCCAGAGTTCATTCCACTGCCCTTGCAGGATGTCTTTATTTGTAATGTTTGTCCGGAAGAAGCCTGGCTCTATAACACTGACCTTCAAACCACGCGGACCCAGCTCACGGCGGAGAGCGTCTGAGAATGCTTCTACTCCAAATTTGGAGATAGAATAAGCAGAAGCGTGTGGCAACGACGCTCGACCTACAAACAAGAATCGGCACCGAGACTGTAAGTGACTTTAGACATTCTTCTCCAGTGGCGTATCTAAGGGAGCCCTTCCCCCCCCTCCACTTATCTTACAATAACATAAGATGCCATATTTTTCAGTCCCTAACATTCTCACTCCGCCCCTCCCCCTAATTCAATGACCCTCCCCCCCTCCCCCCGGGCCCCACTCAAATTATGCTTTCATGAATTTCCATGTCTGTTGGTAGTAAATATGGCTGCGTCCAGTGAACCATCTACTAGTTCACACTCAGAAACAAGAAAGGAACAAGTTGTGTCGTTAAGAATTTTCGAGAATTACAGAAATTTTTGAAAGATCTTTAAAAATTTTTGAAAGAATTTTAGAGCTTTTTTGGAGAAATTCCAGCCCATTTTTCGGGAATTTTGCATCTAAGCCTGGCCTACTCTGGCTCCGGCGCTCGACGTTTTCGAGAGAGAAGAGGATTTGCTTGTAGACTACAACTGTGGGGTCTTCAAAGTGGGCACAGGTAAGAGCTGCCAAAGTTCTTTAACGCTTAATTATCGGTGCACTAATACTTTATGCCTGACTTACCTCCAATGCTAGCAATATTTATTATGCGCCCACGTTCTTGTTTAATCAGTGGTAAGAAAACCTTTGTGACATCAATGAGGCCCCAAAGGTTGACATCCGCTACCTGCCGATAGTCATCCATCGTCTGCCATTCGATTGGACCAACCTTTGCGATTCCAGCGTTGTTAATCAGACCCCATAAACCTGCATTAATAAAAACCATTATGAGAGGGATATAAGAGTCTACGTATTATATTAGAATCGTTTGAATGCAGAGGTCCATACAACGCGCAAACAAAATTCACTGGTTCGGTTTTGCCGGATCTCTATGTAGAGATGCTCGAGCCAGACTTCACTTGAAGTGTATAGGACAAACTAAATGCAAGGCTGGTTCCACGGCAATGGGCTGATTTATTAGTCTCATAGAAAATAGGAGGGAATGAAGGCGGAGATTGGTGTACTGCATGCGTAAGTAGAGTAACGCGCCATTGATATGCCGGGGCCAGGATCGACAAACTCTTATTTGTAAGGAACTTTAAGTTTTATCTTCATTTTTCTGTTAGCCCCTGAATGTTTGTTTTCAAACCGAAATATTGGACAAATTTGTTTGAATATATATATATATTTAATTTTGTTTTATTCTTTTGTTTACTCCTTCATCGGTTTTCATCGCCTTGCCGTAAGGATCAGTTTGCCGTTTTCTGATTTTCTACTAGAAATTATCGTACTGATCATACTGATCTAGGTCTACAACTGGGAGATCCGGCACCACTCAACGGTTTGTCGCTGTGGTCTTGCTGATATTTTATATTTTAGTGTCCCCTTAATGGAGGGGTCTCAAGTAGAGGTTCCACTGTAACCCTTAGATCGTCATTTTATAAAGGACTTGAAATCGTTTTAACTGAGTTGTATTCTGTAATGCTATGTAAGCACTCCAAGGCGACTCTCTTGTTAACTTGTTGATATTAGTAATGTCATCAACTTAGGTTACTCTTTTCTTCTGACCAGTCCTTCCGACCATATTTTTGTAATCCAGTATCTCACTCGTTTTAGTCTTGTCTATTTAGAGCAGTTTTCAATTGAGTGTGCAAAACCAAAACCAAAGTAATTACTCTGACCAATCACAGCAGTCGTAAACAATCCAATGAACCAATCAGAGCTCGAAGCAATTACATGTCGGCGCGCCAAGCGCGGGAAAACGCGTGCGAGGAAGTCACGATTGGTTTTTACTTCTGATTGGTCGAGAAAGTGGCGCGAGATTTTTTAGCCAATCACAAAGCGTAGCAATAAAAAACCAAAGCAATTGTGTAATTACTTTTCACACTCAATTGAAAACTGCTCTAAATCACCGGCGAAAGGTTTCTTTTGACCTTCTTTAACAACCAAGATTCCACAGACGATACAAAAATTATATAACAGGACCTCAAGCCTGCCTCGTCCCCAGTCGCCTCTCTTGGCAAGACGCGGTATGTAGACGCGCATAGGGGATTTTCTTTTCGGTATTTTTTTGCTGATGCGGAAGTTGTGATGTAATACATCAAACACGAGGAACAGTGTTTGATCAGGATTTCCAAACACACTTAAAGATGTATGGAAACCTAATGAAACACTCTTTCGAGTGCATGCTTGATATAGCTTCTCAAACTGATCATTGAATACAGAAAAAAAAACCAAGGAATAAAATCGCCAAAATCTATTTAAGATCGGGTATCCAACTTGATGAATTATTAATGATTTTGAGAACACCAAATGACGTAACACAAGCTGCTGCTGCAGGAATTATTCTTGGCTAAAATATGCCTCCCTTCACATTTGCAGGATTTTTTTTTCCAAGAGAGTTGGCTTGCAGGATATATATTTTTCAAAATCAACCAACACCCCCCCTCCCCCCCAACCTTTCATAACTCTAATGGTTCGCCTTTACGTAAGTACTAGTAATATCCCATTTACAAAGTGGGAAGTCAGCTCCCGGAGAGAAGTGCTCACCTCGGTAATTGCCTTATAAGGGTTATTACATGGCAAGACAAATTGCCGATAAATCAAATCTTCAAAGCGGAAATAACAATGAGATAAAAGCGAATATTCCGAGTAGCTTTTTAAAACAAATAGGATTATTTCAGAGCCGGTAGATATAGCTAAAAGCAAGGGAAATCAAAGAATTTATATTTCGCTGGTACTTGAGGGCGTTATAATGCCGAAATGCGTTAGGAATTTAGACAATTTAGTGGGGAACTTGTTTTACAGCAGAAAAATATGAAAGAACTGCCCAATTAAGACATAATCACACAATTTCAAATATATTCAAAAACGAGATTCGGCTGTGCACTTCACTGCACTACAACAATCAAGTTACCCGAGTCAAGTTATCTTTAGCTCTTTGCATATAAACGCCAATTAATCTCACAATTCTACAATCTTCTAAGCACAGTCAAAAATAAAAGATTGATGATGGTGATAACAGTTTGGTGAGTTCATACAAAAGAAAAGGGCGTGAGTCCTATAAGCTAAATACCACAGATAGCGAAACTTCCTGAGACAAAATCATATCAACCGGTTTTACTACGGAAAGCTGTTAGAAAAATAAAGTTCCCGTTTCAAGAAAATTTCGTCTGAACCTCTGGGTGCTGTTATAACTCAAGGCAGGGCTTTTTACATGTAATGCTGATAATCGGAAATATTCAGTGTAAGAATGACAAAATAAAGTGAAAGGACATGTCAACATTATTGCCATCATGCAAAATCGACAAAAATTACCTCAAGCAGCGCAGAGAGGGTCTTGCGTTATAAACGGTACATCAACTGTATCGGTTTTCTTGAGAAAAGTTACGTGATTTGCTATATGTCGCGTGTTTTACCAAAACAACATACCTGACAGACCTAACATATTGTTTCGATCTGTTTCGTAGTGGAATTGACAAGACCAGGGCTATTTGGCTTCTATTATCATTTCGGGAATGTTTATTCTATGCGCATTATATTAATTTGTTAATTGCTTATTTTGGCAATGTTTATGTTATCTTAATGACTCTTGGGGTAAATTGTTAAGGTTAAACAAAAACTGAAACAAGAGCGTTTTCAACACGACATTTGCGTAACACTATAAACTGAGACACCCCTTTGAAAAAAACATATATTCTATAATAGCGATCCTTGATCAATATCGATGAAATACTTCTATATGTTTATTTAATAGAGCTAAATAAACGCTATACCTGTATTTTCTGGTAGAGATTGCGCCACAAGCTTGTAAGCGTTTCTAATCTCTTTTGAATCCGTGACATCCAGATGAAAAGCTTGAAGTCGTTTGCTGCACATGGCGGTTAAATTTACCAGGCCTTCGCTTGTTAAACATGTCGCAAACACATTGAATCCTATGCTGTCAAGGCGTAGTGCTGTTTCTCTACCAAACCCAGAATCACAGCCGGTAATTAAGACGTGCTTGTCCTGAAACTCGTCTACGAACCGATCCACACAGAATCGTTTGATTAAAAGCCACAAGCAGAGCAAAAGTGACACGACTCCCAGCGCTGCAACATGCAATCTCACTTCTTCCTTTTCCATACCGACTTGCGTGTAAATTACCTTTTCCCTGCAGATGACAAAATATTCATCCCCTCTGGTTAAAAACAACGCAAAATTATTCCGCCATTCTGTGAAAATAATCACTTTTTCATTGTGAAATATTGTCACCTTTTTTCTGTCGGTAAGTTTGACACGAGTGGGAATTTAACACCGGTCGATCAATGCCAGGACATGCACAATATCACTGTTGACCTGCTGTTAGCTTTTAACTATAACAATAATGAAAAGTAAACGTTTTGAAATGACGCAACAGTTATTTGCGTGGGTTATTTTTGAACGATGTTCACTATAAATGGTACTAATTATCTGTCTTGGTCTAAACAAAAAAACACTTAATTGATATTTTTGTTCACTCAACCAACTCGTCACGGTTTATTAAATAGCTAGAATTTAACAAGAATATTGGTCCTACTGAAAGCTCAACCAATTTATCTTGATACTTTTCACTGAGAAATTGTTTTAAGGATCAGATTCCGACCTAAAGGATTTGCGAGATTAGTTAAAATACCAATTAAGCGTAAGTTCAAATGTTTTGTTGGGCAAAGCAATGGAAAATAAAGAGTGGACCGCTGGACTCGGAACTATTTTTTAAACCAATTTTTTACAGCTTTTAAAATATCTTCATGATCGCAGCCCTGCCGATGTTCTCCGGTTGAACCGGTGAAACATTTAGCAGGGGGTTTCATTTTTATCTCGCGTGCGCGTATGTTGTCAGCGAGTCTGAAATTCTTTGACGCCGGCTATCAAAATCTTGTTCAAAAACAATTTGGTCATACGCTTATCAGTCAAATCGATGGGACAGAAAAAGCCTTTTTCGGCGTCAGTGTCGAAGCACTGACAATATGATCTTTTGCTGTTTTGCGGAATTGGTGCTAAACATCTGGCCCCGGTTGTTCAAAAGGTGGATAGTGCTAAGTATTAACAAAATCCATTGTGTTATCCACTGGATAGTGATTTATCCGGTGGATAGTAAAATTCACCTTTTGAACGACCAGGGCCTGGCCTCGGTTGTTCAAAAAGTGGATAGCGCTATCCACCGGATAAATCACTATCCAGTGGACAAGTCTTAACAAAATCCATTGTGTTATCCGCTGGATAGTGATTTATCCGGTGGATAGTGTTAAGGCCTATTTACACGCTGCGATTTGTCGTGCCGATTTGTCGGCCCCGAGAAATCGTGAAGCAAATCGGCGCGTGTAAATGGCGACCCGATGCGCGCGCGATTTCAGTCCGACATGTCGGCCGATTCGGAAAAATCTGTGATCGCTTTACAGATTTTCGCGTGTCGGGCCCGATTTTTAGAACGAAAACGCAATCTGGACAAGAAATCACGCAAAACAAATTATATCTGCAGTATTTAAACTAACAACAACCTAAACAACCTATTGGATATCATTTGTTTTTCAAGAAGTTCTTAGCAGAAAAGTTTTGAAATAAAAAAAAGTTCATGTACAATGCTTGCACTGTACAAAGAGCGCGCACACGATTTGTCGTGGCCGACAAATCGGCCCGACAAATCGCAGCGAGTAAATAGGCCTTTATCCACCTTTTGAACAACCGGGGCCTGAACGTCCAGCTGGAAGAAAGGTGGAATTTCTGGACTGGACTGCTGGACTGAACCCTGCACTGGACTCCGGATACAATAGCCCCACGACAGTAGCCTGCATAACAGGCGTTATTGGGGTGCTCAAACGGGTTTTAGGTCGCGAGCGCGTAGCGCGAGACACAAGCGCGAAGCGCGAGACACGCACGGAGAGGGAAAAGAAAAAAGTTATTTTTTCTTTTCCCTCCCCGTGCGGGAAAAGAAAGAGGGAAAAGAAAAAAAGTTATTTTTTCTTTTCCCTCCCCGTGCGTGTCTCGCGCTTCGCGCTCGTGTCTTCGCGCTCGCGACCTCAAACCCGCTTGAGCGCCCGATGACGCCTGTTATGCAGGCTAGCATGACAGGCGCTTTATGAGCCAAGCGGGGCGAGTGAAGCATTCCGCGCGAAGCGCGACACGAGCGCTTGTGTCGCGCTTCGCGTGAAATGCTTCTCATAAAGCGTCTGTCATGCAGGCTACTGGTACAACAACTTATAAATTGCCAAGTGTGTGTCAGCCTCAGTAAGAAAATGAGGACAACATTCAGTCATTGCCACCTTATTATCACCCGCGTGGGGCATCGGCTCATACGGTAGAACAATGTAAGAATCCGGAAGTCGTGCGGTTCGAATCCCACCAAGTTCTCTCGTGTGGTTCCCTCATTTTCCGATTTTATATTTGTATCACAGTTGTGCTGCGTGGCTCAACATTCATTGTACCATTATGGAAGCTATTTTCTTACTCCATCGCGATCGATTTTTTGATCTTTTACAGGCTGGTATAAAGAAGCATAAATAAGTCAAATACAAGGAAGATGAAGAAACATGTTCGAGATCATTCACGAGGAGTAGGGATGGCGCAGTGTGAGAACCTCGCCTCCCATCAATGTGGCCCAGGTTCGATCGAATCCCGAAGAGGACGCCATATGTGGGTTAAGTTTGTTTGTTGTTTCTCGTCCTTTCTCCGAGGTTTTTTCTCCGGGTATTCCAGCCCCCCCCCCCCCCCCCCCGCCTCCACAAAAAGCAACATTTCCGACTTTCAATTTAATCCGGAGATAGTGGAAGTAAGAGCTACTGAAATTCCCATTTATTAAATATTTATCTATTTCAGTATTTTGTATTGATACAACGCCGATAACAAAAACAACGTCACGAGAATTGCAAAAGAAACGACAATTATGGCGAACACATTTCTAAAACTACAGCGAGAATTACTAAAACGTCGCTAAAAAATCTCAACTTTTCGTCATCAAGCATTGCCGGTGTTAATATCAATTTTGAGCTGCCATTTATACTCATTACAGTACTTCTTTAAAAAAAATAAAAGCGTCGTGTTTCGTTTCGAATTTTTTCCTTAATAATTTCTTTGAAATAATCACATTGTCTGAACTGTTTAGAAAATTTATACTCCCCTTTCCCCACCCCCAGATAAATAAAAAATACGTGCCCACGAACTAATCTGACTTATTAGACTAATACGTACTAATATGCATTTATTGTTTAGAAAACCAACAAAAATGTTTATACTTTTATATGTGGTTGATTTTTGTCATTCCAAAAGAATTCAATAGCCCATTTCCGAGTTGCACTTCAGAGCCGTCTTTTCAAACCGAGGCCATGGGCAAGCCATTTATATGGATATAAGTTTTATTTGGTTTTGCACTTGGCTTCGGTTTGAAAAGGAGGTTAAGAGCACAAATTGACAACAGATGACTGCAGCATCATTTGGGATCAAACTATGGTTTGGAACAAAAGCTCTGATTACAGTAAAACGTTTTTATCCAAACCCAAAACGGTCTAGCCTCCAAAGTTGGTGTTTCAAATATAGTTTCTTTCTTCTATCCCCGTCTGGAATGCCCCTTTAACATCAGACATCTTTAAACTTAAAGACTTAAAGAAGCTTCTTTCGTGCTCTCCAAACTTCCCACGTGCTCCATAACTCGATAGCGCACAGCTAAAAGCATGAACCAATTGTTTTATAACATAGCCGGTGGAATTGTGCATCAAACCCGACGCGAATTCTGGCGAAGCGATTTGCTCACGCTATCAGCGTGCACTATCGGGATTTTGAGCACGCTTACGTATACTGAATTTGATTGCGCGGCTCTGCTAGCTATGTTATAATAACAGATATCACTCCGCTAGTCATCTTTGTCTGCTTAGGAGTAGCCCGCAGAACTGGTGTTTTTTCGATACACGAGCAGGAAGGGCGAGCAACAATCGAGCACGGAACGCATCGCAAAAGCGCCCGTTTTTTATAGACGAGCGTAGGAGTTGTAGGAGGTGGGCGCAAGTCAACGCAGGCACTGTTAGTGCATCTGGTAGTAAGCGCAGCCGTGAATTTCAAAAGACTTCCTCCTCCCACACACCTTAAGTTATATTTGGTACGGAACAACTAAACTAAAGTCGATATTCTTGGCACTGAAAGAAAGCTGGTAAACTGGGACTCATGAAATTCGGATGTGTATTGACAGGCGATACCCTGGGTGCATGTCTCTCATATTGTAGGTCTTTCTTGTCTCTTTACGATTTCCATATTCTTGAAAATTAAGAAAGATTTTATTTCATTATTTTTGTTCAGTTCTCTTGTAATGGAAAGTTTCATTTGCGTTTTTTTTTTTTATATCGTTAAAAGGTTTTTACGGGACTCAGGTGGGGGATTCCGATCGCGACAAAGCCACTTGCTCATCAGAAATGTCTTACAAGGTTTAGAATAACAACAAATATGGTGATATTTCTTATACGTGCCTGATTTGTTATTCCGAAAGAAGAATCGGCTAATTTTTTCCTTTAACAATATTTTTATAGGGTTTTCTTTAAACACAGTTTCCTCATATTTGTCAAAGTTCAAACGCCGTTTCATTTCTAATCTGCGGTTAGACCCGGCTCCGAAATAAAAAAAAATAAAAAAAATTCAAACTACGAATCGATCTCGACTAAATTCTGGAACTGATGTGTCTACTTTTCATGTCGCGACGACGCTATTAATTACTCTACAGCTGAGAGACGCAGCCGAAACGACGACTTACAAACTAGTGGAAGCTCGTGATCAGATATGAATTATTGAATGGTTAGAGTTAAATATCGAACTAAAAACGTCATCTCTGTATCATCCTTCGTCCTCTTGTTTCTCAGCATGAAACACCATCTCGAATCATCCAAAGGCAACAAAAAGTACCAAATTTATGGGTCACCAACACATGTAAGGTAGGCTAGCTACCGGATGCTTTATTATGACAAGTATATCGACAACAGTACCAACATTAGCAAGTCACTAGGTCCATTAGGCAACACATTGAACAAATCTCCCATCCCATTAAAATAAAATAACGGATCGGAGCTAGTACGACTAGTACGGCGTATGAAAAACAGAACTCAAAATATCACAAACATTTGTAGGAAGACTTGCTTTGGGACTCCTACCTTTCTAATGCATCCCATAGCGCTGTATTAGCACTTTCTCCTATCACTCTTGTCTGCATCTCAGTTAAAAGTTGATGTACTGCTGCAGTCTAAAGACCTTGGGTATAATGTCACAGGAACAGCAAGAAATTAAAACCTTTATGTCATGTTTATAGACTGTAAATCAATCCGCGTTAATCCTTTCCTTTACGTAAACACGCCCCAGTTCCTCGTTCCTCTAAAGGTCATTGAACTATTGCCTAATAACAATTAAACATGTAATTAATTTTTCTTATTTCCAGGATAGCTAATCGAGGGAGTTCCTGAAAACAGATTTTTTTGTCTCGCGTTTCAGTATAACTAAGTTAATATTCTGCTTCATATAGGCCACACTAAACAGGAACATCCAACGAATCGTCTCGGTTCCGGAAACGACGAGGAACTTGTCCCTGCGTGACGTACATCCGAGTATCTAAACGGTATTCTAAGTGTTCGGTCACGGTGAATTCCTACAATAGTCCTCTGTTGGCTCAACTTCAGTTCACGTCAGCTGTCACTTCCTATCTCAAACCTCTCTCTCCTCCGCAGAGGCTCCCACCGGTATTCCAGAAAGAAAACGTAAAAAAGAAAACAGTGAGCGCGCGGGGGATGATGGCAAGAGGGAAGACGCGGGAGCCTCTCTCCTTCTCGCGCTTTCTTTTCCCCTCTCCCCAACCTCCTAGTGGCGCAAAGAGGCCTTTGCGGAGGAGAGAGATCTGTATCTGTACACGACGCAAAATGATCCCGACGCAAAATGATCCCCAAACGCCAAATGATCCCCCAAAAGAACTAAACGACGCAAAATGATCCCGACGCCAAATGATCCCCAAATGGAACTAAACATGACGCGAAATGATCCCCAAGGAATTATCGGAATGGAATGGGATGACGTTTCTGTCCCGAGGATGCCAGAATTACTAAAATGAAGTAAATTAAAGAAATGTTGACTCGAATTGTTTAAAGTGTTCATGTATTTATTAATTTTATACAATTTATTAAATAATTATAACTCATTTTTTAACGAATTTTCAAGAAACTATGTAACCGGAAGCAAGTAACATGCATAAAAATTATCGCTTCCTGTAGTAGCATTAACAAACGTAGTATTCACATTACCGTTTATTTCCGTCAATTCTAAAATCAATATTTGTGGGTATAAAAATCTGAACATTTTGAACTGTAACAAGGACCGAATAAAACTCTCCGCCCATTTTATTTTATATTTTGACACTATTTTATGAGAAGTGAACATAAAGAACTGCGAACTTAATTATAAACGAGAAATACAACAGACGATTGAAAAACTTAAACCTGTTAACGTGTTCCAACGTTATATCCTGAACTATATCAAAAAGAAATTGGAAGGAACAAAACTGCATGTAATATAAATCTAGATGTTTGTTTGCATGTTGTATTAGGTAAATGCGCCAGTTACACCGTTTCACCTTTTCTTGATTTTATTAATGATATTGTGATTATATCTGTTAAGTGGGAGAAGCTATAGCAGTGGTGTATTAAAGCCATTCCTTATACAATTGTAATGTTACAACATATTTCCAGGAATTATAATTCCTGAGACACACATAAAAGTATACGATAATATACCAAAGTATATCCAAGAATAGTGAATTCTCCTGTAAAATATATATATATATAAGATTAGATTTTTAGGCCCAAAATTATGGAGCAAACTTCCTAAGAATAATAGGGCCGTAGAATCCCTTAATGTTTTTAAAAAACGAATACTGAAGAGATTTTAACTTAAGTGAATTAATTGACGATAGGTGCAGAGGTTGCGGCCTGTGCTCTTCCTAAAATATAGTAATAATTTTAAAGAAATTTTATTATTTTATTGTTTTTCAGGTTTAAATTGTAATTTTATTGTAAATAGTTTAGATATCCTATTGTACATAGCTTTTTAATTATTACTAGTAATTATTTATTTATTTTAATTTAATTTTTAGAATGTCCCCATATTAGTAAGGGAGATTTCTCCCTGGCTAGGCGGTCTTTTGACATTTAAATAAAGTTTATTGATTGATTGATATAATTGATTTTAGTTTTTTAGCATGCGAAGTGCTTGAAAGAAATGCTAGAACTTCTTGTTTTGGGTCCTATGAGGTAATGCCGAACATTGTGACAAAGTGGTAACCCCTTTCTAATAATGACACGCCTCGAGAACCAAACGCGCTAATAAAGATCAATTTAAAGTGACAACTAAGGATAAAGAGAGCAAAAGTTAGAGATTCTTGCACACGGTTTATGTTGCTTTACTTTGACTCAGTGATGTTTATGATTTCTATTTTATTGATGAGCAATTGATGATTTGCATTTCACAACTGTTAGTCCGTCACACATTACAGATTAGTCGCTGATTTCTCAAAGAAAATCCTCGTTAAGGACTCTCTAGTGACAACTTGCCTCGGTATCCTTTTGCATGCATGAATCTGGGGGCTTAACTTCATTTCAATTCCTGAAATAACCGCGCTTTTTAAAAGGCAGAAATGAAATAGAATTGAAAACCACGCGGTTCGTGACATTCAGTGTTGTCTCCGACTGATCTTCCGGTAAAAAGTCAAACAAAACAGACGACTGGGACGAGACTGGGACGAAACTAATGGCATTTTAGTTAATAACTTCTGTCATGGTATAACGGCCAAACGACCTCCACGTTATTACGGAAAAGTTGAAGTCCAGGGAACTGATATTAACTGAAAATAACCCGTTCAACCGATTAGCCATTTTCAGACCTGAAAATATTTAAAACTCTTTCATTTTATTCCGGGACAGAAACGTCATCCCATTCCATTCTGATAATTCCTTGGGGATCATTTCGCGTAGTGTCCAGTTCTATTGGGGATCATTTAGCGTCGGGATCATTTTGCGTCGTGTTTAGTTCTATCTGGGGATCATTTTGCGTTCGGGGATCATTTTGCATCGGGGATCATTTTGCGCCGTGTACAGATCTCACACGACGACGCAAACACAAACGCAAACGCAAACGCAAACACAGTAAGGTGCGCCCGCGCATTTGAGCAATCCAAGACGATGGACGAAGAAGGCGAAGATCCTTGATTTCCGTTCAACCGTGGAGGCCTGGAACGATAATTTTTTTTTACCATGCGTTTTTGCGTTTGAGTTTGCGTTGCCCCGGCTCACACGTGTTGAATGCAAACGCTAGCGCAAGGAAATGGAAAATTGTCCATTTCTTGCGTCGGCGCTTGCGTTATCGGTAGCTCACACGTGTTTGCTTGCGCTTGCGTCTGTGCTGTCTTGTGATCCGGCTTTTAGGGTTCAAGCGTCACGTGCTACTCCCCAACCCCCACCCCCACCCCCGAATGTCTGAGCCATTCCATTTCTTTTGACGCTGTGCCGCAGAGCTGTGCCGTGTAGCCAAAGAGCCAATCATCGTTGTCTTGTTTCAACCGACTCCCGTCGTGAGCGTAGGTCACGTACGTCAGCTTGCGTAGCAGGCGCGCGCGAGAAGGGAACGCGCGAGAGGGGAACGCGCGAAAGGGAGAGGTGTTCCCCTCGCTCAAGCGTTCTCGAAATTTCGCCCTTTTAAAAAAATTTTGCCTCTTAATTAAATAAACCGGCGCCTGCTGTGCAGGCTAACAAGCCGTTTAACAAGAGTTTCTTCTTTTATGAAAGTGATTCCTTGGCTGATCTGAGGGGTTCGTTTGAAAGTTTATACTTTTTATAGTTATTACGCGTAAATGAAATGCATGTCGCGTCGTTGTGGAGTCAGAAGAGTAGACACTAGGCTAAGTATTAAAATTTGTCTCAGCTTCATATTTGCTGCGGAACGAGCGTAGCGAGTGAGCAGCAACATAATCAGGATTTAAGAGAAATATATGAGAAAAAAATATAAGCTAGGAAAAATCTCGATTTGAGCGCTTTTTACCAGAATTCACTGCGCCACGAACACATTTTGGGCCAGAATGCACTGCGCCACGAACAAGAGCCTCGCTTGCTGCTTCAAGCTGTTGGCTGCGAGATTTGTAATATTTTGGTCCAACATGTCCCAGTCGAAATCGGAACTGAAGTGTCGAAGACTACCACGAGTTGAGCGAGGACTGTGAGGCATGGTGATAGGACCGTTGAATGGCAAAGATTTTCGAAGATTGTACGGAATAAAAGACAAATTTACTTGAAATCACTCCGACAGCGGTCGATGAGACTTAACTGAGCTGAGCGCTTGGGGACGCGAAACCTGAGCTGAGCTTGGGAGACGCGAACACAGTAATTAACCTAAATTTTTGCACCTTCCTCGTGGTGAACGCGTCCTTTACTCAACAATATTCTACAGACATTGCAGGAACTTGATGCGTGAATTACAGGTAGATTCTGCATGTACCGGTCACATATTAAGTAAAACAAAAGGAACAAAGAACGACAATAATACAAATGCAAAACAAGACCAAAAATACAATACCTCACAAACAATAGAAGACAATGAGTGGTTCATGTATACCGGTTCATGCAGAAAGACCCGAATTACAAAACAAAATTAAGGCGTTGTTACACTAGGCAATATTTCGTGCAACTTGTCTCGCAACAACTAAAAACCGTGCGTTGCGATGCTGCGAGACAAGTTGCCTGGAGGGTGTTACACTAGGCAATGTTTCTTGCAATTTGTCTCGCCCGACGGTGAAAGGAGCAATTTCACTGGCTAAAGTCACAAAACGTTGCGACACAAGTTGCAGGAAACGTGTTACACTACGCAACGCTTGAAAAATTCGTTGCGGCGTGGCGAGAATCGTTGCGAAAAGTAGAACCGACTTCTACTTCTCGCAACGATTGCGGCAACAAAAAAATCGCGAGAAATGTTTGTTGCGGGGTATGTTACACTGGGCAATTTTTCATGCAACTTGTGTCGCAACAAAATTGCGAGACAAGTTGCACGAAACATTGCCTGGTGTAACAGCGCCTTTAGTCTTATCAGCTGGAATTTTCGTCGTTTCATCCCGGTTACATTTGCTTTGCTTCCCCTTAAAAAAAAACGAAAGAGAAAATTCTGTAATACCAGCGAGATGATAAAACAGCATTATTACAACAAATTTACCGCAGCAGTTACTATCTTTTGGATACACTAGTCATAATTTATCAACTGAGTCCTCTTTCTGTGTGTTTTTGTAAGTAGCCCACACAACAGGCGCTTTTGTGTGCAAAAACATGACACAACTTTGTAATACCAAATTACGAATTCAGTACATTGTTCTGAATCACGATCATCGCTGTATAAGTAAACAAAATGCTCGATTGTGATTGATCATTCGTGCGCATAATTGCTGCGGAACGAGCGTAGCGAGTGAGCAGCAACATAATCAGGATTTAAGAGAAATATATGAGAAAAAAAATATAAGCTAGGAACTAGTGTATCCAAAAGATAGTAATTGCTGCGGTAAATTTGTTGTAACAATGCTGTTTTATCGTCTCGCTGGTATTACAGAATTTTCTCTTTCGTTTTTTGAGAGGAAGCAAAGCAAATGTAACCGGAATGAATCGACGAAAATTCCAGCTCATAAGACTAATTTTGTTTTGTAATTCACGCATCAAGTTCCTGCAATGTCTGTGGAATATTGTTGAGTAAAGGACGCGTTCACCACGAGGAAGGTGTGAAAATTTAGGTTAATTACTGTGTGTTCGCGTCTCCCAAGCTCAGCTCAGGTTTCGCGTCCCCAAGCGCTCAGCTCAGCTCAGTCTCATCGACCCCTGTCGGAGTGATTTCAAAATAAATTTGTCTTTTATTCCGTACAATCTTCGAAAATCTTTGCCATTCAACGGTCCTATCACCATGCCTCGCAGTCCCCGCTCAACTCGTAGTAGTCTTCGACACTTCAGTTCCGATTTCGACTGGGGCATGTTGGACCCAGGCGGTGTTGGACACGGTCCACGTGACTTCACTCGTCCAATCACGCGTCACTTTAGTGATACTAATGGCGGCCGTCTTCACTCTTTCGTGTGGAGGTCTCCTCTCTGTTCTTGGATTGATTTCTCGTTTCATCGAACGTTTTAGTTTATCGTTTTCGGAGGGCCGAAAGAGAAATGCCGTGGCAAGCTATAACCCAACTTGTAGCTTCAGGTGAGCATATTTTGTATCAAATTTGTTCAATGAAAACCATGTTGTCTTCAAAATCTTTGTTTACCACTAATGTGTGACACGGGTATTTAGTTTGCCCTTTCTTTGCATCGTTCGGTCAGTATTTGGATTTATTTTTACACAGAATTAAAGTTTAATAGTTAAACTTTGAGAAAAGGTCGGGGGGCCCACTGGGGCCCCGCCGTTTTAGTGGTGAAAAATCGACTTGAAGTTGTAGCTTTTTTCGCGTTTGTCACGTAATATCTTGTAAGATTTCATGGGAGGTGATGGCATGATTGATGCACGCAAACTTGCTTTATCGGGATAAGAACAAACTTTTTGGAACTCAGAATACTATTTTTTACTGCTTCCGTTTATCTTAAATACGTATATTTTTTTCTTCTAGGTATTTCAGGTTCTAAACGGCCCGAAGGCTCTTCACCCCATGTACAAATATATTGTTTTGATTACTGAGTCACTGAGCTTCCATGGAATGTTCCTGCTTTCTTTTCCTGCATAGCTTTATTCAGGGAAAAAATATACAATAAATTTTTAAGTTGTGATTTCTCTGAATCTCTTACGGGAGTCATGATCTGGAGATGTTGCATGATTTTGTTCAGTATTTTAGTAATTTGCTGAGGGAGTTTGGTAATGGTCTGGGGATGCCTGTTGACATTTTTATGGTTAGATTACATCCCGGTATGTTAGGAAGGAGCTTGATTCTAACATAGCGTTCAAGCATTTTTGCCATTTCAAGTGCTTTTAAAACTGTAAATTCATGTCCAGGGCCTTAAAATAAAATGTGTTGTTGGATTTTCTTTCAAACATTAGCACATACGGTAGGCCCCTTTTTGCACTGAGCCCTTCAAGTATTCCCTGACTCCTTAATCATGAGGTCTATTTCAAATTTGCAGTTTGGAAAAGAACTTGTAATACATTTCTCATGAAGGTCCTGAAAATATTCTGTGCCAAATTTTGTTTTATGTAAAAAATATTTCTTATGTCCACAACACTTATAAAATTCAAGAAGCTAAAGTTTTTTTGGTTTGTGAAAACCTGCTTTACATCAATAATAATTGAAACTTTGAAAAATTTGAATTATTGGGCCCAAATTGTTTTCAGGAATATATATTTCAAGAAATGTAACAACTACTACTATAAGCAGTGTATACTGGAGAGACTCAATCATATAGACTACAAAGTAGGGAGTCTCTTATTTCTCTCAGGGATTATTTGGTGGGATAGTCAAGCAAGGGAAACATGCAAGCCAGTGTGCAAGAACATTGACTACCTGAGCCAATTTTCCGGCATAGACACTCGCATGTTTACCTCACTTGACTATCCACAAATAGTCAATAGGAGATTACTTGCAATATAAGACTGGAAAGTAGCACTTTTAAAAAGTGTTGAATTTAAGTAACATACTGAACATAATTTACTTAATTGTGGAACATAGGAGGACTTGAATAATAAAAGAATGATGGTATCTGATTCACTTGCTTTGTACATGTCATACCACTAAATCAATGTGAGGCCCGAGGGGTTTGCAGGAGGAACTGGCAACAGATGTGGGGAATTTGAATTGTTTTACCATTCCTTATAACACCATACAACTGAGTCGTATTGTATAAAATATTAATAATAATAATATAATAATAATAACTGTTTATTTACAATTCCATTGAAAAAGTGAAAAGGAGATAAGAGGAAATCCCTTTCTAGATTATCTCCTAATCAACCACTAATTCAACCACTGTCGATTTAAATGAAGCAATGGCATACTAGTTTTCATAACAGTTTTAAACATACAGCCATGGAATCCAGGAAACTTTCATTTCAGCTTCCTTGAAAATTTTAATTGACATTTTTTGCAGTTGAATTATTTAGTTGGCAAGTTCTTTCAGTTCCATTTTCACTGTACATGCATGTAGATCTTTGCCAGGAAAGAAGAGGGTGAATGCTGGTATTGAGTGATTATTGGTGTCATTACTGGGTAATATGTGATGTCATGTTCTATTTGCTCATTTTGTGTTGCAAATGAAAGGTGCAACCAAGTAAAAGTCTTGATTGTTTTGGTCTTTCTCCTCTCTATCCCAAGATGCACCTATGCAGGAGGCTGGTCAGTTTGGAAGAATCAATTTCATAATAAAGAAATAAAAGTTAATTTATGAAATTTACAACTGATTGGCCAAAAAATACATTATTTTATAGAAAAATAGTATACAATAATGCTGACACAAACAATTAAATTTGTTGTAGCAGCAACATACAGTTCCCTAAATATTAAAGTAAAGGCTTTCCAGCTTTTCAAAAATGCCAACCATAACGTAACCATACAATAATTTTGCAAGATGGACTTTCAGTGGTGCATTAGCAGAGCATTTTATTTCCAAATTTTTTTTAGAAATTACCAGTGGCAGTAAGCTGCTGTAATTCGTATGTATAAACGGCTCGCAAGGTATTCATTACACTCTGCCCTAAAGAATAAAATGCAATATAAGGCCTTCCGCAAAACCAGCAGTTCATTTTTCTTGCCTTGGCGCTTCTGAAACATCCCGTGTAAACAAGAGCAAACGATTCTTCAGATTCACGCCAGTTTTTAAATTCCTTGCACGAATTCACTAAACAAAGACGAGAAATACGTGATGGTTGTAAACTTCGGCAAAAGATAGTAGCAAAAGCATCGACTGACAGACGGTAATGTCGCCTTTCTCGTTACGATTAACCTGCGATCAGGCAGATCAAGCGATCTTTCTTTTTAGAGCGCGAGAGCGCCGGCGATCGCACGTTGCGATCGGGACTTTCATCACTATATTCGGTCCTTTATAGCTGTTCTAAGCATCCATAATGCACATTTACAATAGCCAGTAGGTTAGAGAAAGATATAAAACGAAGAAGCGCAGTAATTTCTTCAAGAAAGCGAAGAAATCTACCTCTAATCGTCTTTGAATTACGGAGAGCAGAGATGTTGACTGGTTGGCGTCAAGATGCAAATAACGTAAAGATTAAATTTCTCCCAACATGTAGCGCGAAGCATGTCCAACACCGCCTGTGTTGGACCAAAATACTGTATTACAAATCTCGCAGCCAACACTGAGCTTGAAGCAGCAAGCGAAGCTATTGTTCGTGGCGCAGTGCATTCTGGCCCAAAATGTGTTCGTGGCGCAGTAAAAAGCGATCAAATCGAGATTTTTGCTGCGGAACGAGCGTAGCGAGTGAGCAGCAACATAATTAGGATTTAAGAGAAATATATGAGAAAAAAATATAAGCTAGGAAAAATCTCGATTTGATCGCTTTTTACCAGAATTCACTGCGCCACGAACGCATTTTGGGCCAGAATGCACTGCGCCACGAACAATAGCCTCGCTTGCTGCTTCAAGCTCAGTGTTCGCTGCGAGATTTGTAATACAGTATTTTGGTCCAACATGTCCCAGTCGAAGTCGGAACTGAAGTGTCGAAGACTACTACGAGTTGAGCGGGGACTGCGAGGCATGGTGATAGGACCGTTGAATGGCAAAGATTTTCGAAGATTGTACGAAATAAAAGACAAATTTATTTTGAAATCACTCCGACAGGGGTCGATGAGACTGAGCTGAACTGAGCGCTTGGGGACGCGAAACCTGAGCTGAGCTTGGGAGACGTGAACACACAGTAATTAACCTAAATTTTCACACCTTCCTCTGGTGAACCGTCCTTCACTCAACAATATTCTACAGACATTGCAGGAACTTGATGCGTGAATTACAAACCAAAATTAGTCTTATTAGCTGGAATTTTCGTCGATTCATCCCGGTTAATACATTTGCTTTGCTTCCTCTCAAAAAACGAAAGAGAAAATTCTGTAATACTGGCGAGACGATAAAACAGCATTGTTAAACCAAATTTACCGCAGCAATTACTATCTTTTGGATACACTAGTTCCTAGCTTATATTTCTTTCTCATATATTTCTCTTAAATCCTGATTATGTTGCTGCTCACTCGCTATGCTCGTTCCGCAGCAAAAATCTCGATTTGATCGCTTTTTACCAGAATTCATTGCGCCACGAACACATTTTGGGCCAGAATGCACTGCGCCACGAACAATAGCCTCGCTTGCTGCTTCAAGCTCAGTGTTCGCTGTGAGATTTGTAAACAGTATTTTGGTCCAACATGTCCCAGTCGAAATCAGAACTGAAGTGTCGAAGACTACTACGAGTTGAGCGGGGACTGCGAGGCATAGTGATAGGACCGTTGAATGGCAAAGATTTTCGAAGATTGTACGGAATAAAAGACAAATTTATTTTGAAATCACTCCGACAGGGGTCGATGAGACTGAGCTGAGCTGAGCGCTTGGGGACGCGAAACCTGAGCTCAGCTTGGGAGACGCGAACACACAGTAATTAACTTAAATTTTCACACCTTCCTCGTGGTGAACGCGTCCTTTACTCAACAATATTCTACAGACATTGCAGGAACTTGATGCGTGAATTACAAACCAAAATTAGTCTTATTAGCTGGAATTTTCGTCGATTCATCCCGGTTTCATTTGCTTTGCTTCCCCTCAAAAAACGAAAGAGAAAATTCTGTAATACCAGCGAGACGATACATTGTTACAACAAATTTACCGCAGCAATTACTATCTTTTGGATACACTAGTTCTATTCGTTACAACTTTTCGTAATTGTATAGCCGTAATTGAACACCTACGTTGCGCGCGCGTCAATCAAGTGCACTTAAATGGGTTCTTTGTTGCTGTTTTCCGTTTTCAAACTCATATAACATATCCTTGGAATTTTTAATCTCGAATTTTGTTATTTATGCGATTAATAGTAATTGGACTTCTACAATTCAGGGAGAGGGAGCGAGATACCTTTATTTTAGTCGGGTAAAAAATCCCTCAGTACTAATACTCGGGGAATTCGAGCTCGTAAAGTCAAATCGTCCCAGCGCTACGCGTTACTCGCCCGATTACTCCCCGAATTGTACTCCGCTC
>JAJGOT010000370.1:695000-868119 GCA_022457155.1 Cladopsammia gracilis
TTATAGCAGAGTTTTTTTTTCAACTGTTTTAGAGCTATGACCTCATCGCTTGACAGATTGTTTCTTATCTAGGATTTATTGTTTCTGTGGTTTTAACCACAGATAAAATCTACACTTGTTAAATAAAAATAAAACACGAAACTTCTTGCCTCTTTTTGCATCACATGTTCCCACGGGAAAGTTTGTTATAAGTGGTTTTAATGAGCTCCACGCAGCTATAAAGCATAGCGAATACATGCTAAAATTAAAGCTTTGACTGAGTCAAACTTCCCATACGACCAAAAAGAGATCGCCAGATTCACCCCTCTCATACAATAGAAGTCCGTATACGGATGAACATTTTAAGGTCGTTTACCTACAGGTTGCAACTGAATTGACTGAAAATTCTAAAAAATTGTCGGGAATGTTCTACGATACATTGTCTACCCAGGAAGACTAACCGCCAGGAGCGATTTTTGAAGTCGATTAGCGAGTGAGAACCGGAAATCTCGTGAAAAGAAAAATTGGCAGAATGTTCTGCGATACCTTGTCTACCCGGGACGACTAACCCCGAAGACACAGGGAGCAGAGGAGCCAAATTTGACCTAATACGCGTTCGATCTTTGAGCTTTATACGCGCACTGTGTCTTGCGTTATTCGATCTGTTGTTTTTTGAGTTTTTCCCCCAGCGGGACCCCAAGCGTAATCGGCACTTTCCGGAAAGCGTAAGCTTTCCGAGCGAGGTACGAAGTGCCGAGAAGAAAATGAGACAAGGGAAAAAACATAGTACCACGTGATTCGTTGGATATGGACCGCAACATACTGGTGACGGAAGTAAAAGCTCCGAAAGTGACATGCCGTCAATAAAACGGAAGTTACGCCAGCCGTTCAAAATTCAAAACAACACGGTTGCTGATCGGAGCGGAGGGAGATTTAAAATGAAACGCGTTGCGAAGGAGGAAAATCTTATAATGTCGTGTAGTGAAGCTCATTGCATGCGAAGAAACTCAGAACGTGTACAGTGCTAGTCACAGATAATATTTTTCTTAAGTGTCAACGCAAAGAAGTGGCCCTGAATCCATCTATAGCTTAGCCTAAACAATCGTATGGGTTTTAACAGAAGTTTCAATCAGCTTGACATTAAAAGCTTAGACGGACCACAAGAGCATGGACCACAAGAGGCGTGAAAACTTCTCACGTTGCATCAGACATGCCTTGATTCCACAAGGATTCGAATTCCACCACGTCCTTACATTTTATCAAGCTTGCCTGTTTCCTTCGCAGATTTTACAATATTCGCATTATTCACAATATTCACCTAGTCTCCCACGCAGCCGTTATTTGTCTCGTCACGCAATGCTCCGGGAGGAGCGTTGCGTAACGAGACAAATGACGGCTGCGTGGGAGACTAATATTCACCTAGCGGACAAAAACAATTACCGAATGGCACTGATCGAAGATATTCCGGAAAAGATGGCATGTTTCCGTGAAAAGACGCTAACATATTTAGATGAATAAACTCATGCCAAAGGCTTCCGGTCATGCGCACACCTCTCGTATGACGTATTTCCGTCACCAGTATGTTGCGGTCTACACCCTACGAAAGTCAACTTTGAACGCCATAAAGAGCGATCACCGAAAGGAGTGTTTAATAGATCTCTTCATGGAAATTGTTGAAAAGCTGTCCAGAGACTGACTATAATAAAGCTACATGCCGAAAATCAGAACTTTTTATTGAATCAAAAGCGAGTAATCGGGGATCAAAAATTGGGCTCAAATCTGTTTCCTCCCTTGTCTCTCTTATTACTGCGTAACGATTTTGTAGCGCCCACGGTCAGCAATCTGCGGTTACCCAACGGACAGCTCCGATTACGCTTTGTTTGTGATCTATTATTTCCGTGTAGTCTATTGTTCAGTCTATTGTTTCGTTCTTTTTGTTACCGGTACACGAGGACAGAACCAACATCGCTTCTTGTTGTCGAACGTTTTGAGAGCCAAAAATTGGGTCTTTCTGCATGTACCGGTATCCATGAACCACTCATTGTCTTCTATTGTTTTTGAGGTATTGTATTTTTGGTCCTGTTTTGCATTTGTATTATTGTCGTTCTTTGTTCCTTTTGTTTTACGTAATCTGTGCTCCGGTACATGCAGAAGGAACCAAAAAATTCTGAAGATGAAAAGGGGAACCTGCCAAACAGAGCTATTCTAAAGACAACTCGCTTAGTAAGTGGTGTATGATTTTTGCTGTTTAGCGACGGGAGAATGACGAATACAAATTTTCTGCGATGAACCAACGTGGTTTCAGCACGTACGCAAAAATTCAACACTTGGATATTGGTTACATTGTAGTCGCTTCATTTTTGTTAAGTTACGTTCCTTGTAGATGTTTGCAAAGAGAATAGCGAAAGCCGTTCAATGACTACTGAAACGGGACATATAAAACGTTAATTTTGCGCAAAAGTAAATCCACTGTGCAATGCAATCGAATTAGGACCGGTTCAAACTTTGACCTTCACATGTGCCAAATCTAATGTAAATGAGCAAGAACAACACAGTTTTCTCATTTGCATTCACCCTGGATCCAGAGGTCCGTTCTCTGAATATCATGAGTGAAATTAACCGCATAAACGGTTAGAAGAAGCTCGCGAGACGGACCTCTGGTCACTCGAATATACAACCTCATTTCCATGCGAGGATCTAGTTCAGAATCTGAACTAGGTCGCTGATTGGTTACTCCTACTTGTTTCCAGACTCTACCGGGAGTTAACGATGCAACAGCAACTTCGATTGGCTGGACCAAAACAATTCGCAACGGGCGCGTGAAAAACCGGTTTCCCAAAGTGAAGCCACACAAACAACAATGGCGGACGTAGATAGAGATCGCGGCTTCTTGCGATCTTTAAGAAACGCTGTGGATTACTCTTTAGTATTCAAATTTTCAAAATATCAGAGAACTAAAGCCAGTTTAGAAAGAAGCGGTGTTGAAATTTATTCAGCGCAAGGATGTCTTGAAAAGAGGTGTTGACAGGCCAGACACGACTTATTAATTCGTGTTATCGTGGAGTGTGACCTTTAGAGTTTTGTTTGAACGAGGAAACTTTTTATCTCTATTTAATTTTTATCTCTAGCACGGAGGCGTGCTTTGGAGTTGCAGGTATTCTCGCTGAACGATTTCGCTGACCACTGGTAGGTGACAGGAAGAGAAATAGGTGTACTGGATTAATTGCGTGCGGATATCAAGGATTCTTTGTTTGTTAAATCTCTCGCCTTTGAAAACGGTTGAATCCAGAAAGTTTACTTCTTTGTCTGAGATTAATGTTTGTTTGCAAGGACAATAAAATCTTCTATCTCCTTTTTCTCGACACTCTACAGTGAAAAAATGTCATCGATGTATCTTTTCCACTGGAGTGGATTTGATTTAATATTTCTGTCTCGACCGCGTTTTAAATGTAAACAAACAGACACGCGTTGGTCCCCAAGGTTTAAAACCGGTTTGGTGAGATATCCGATCCACAAATCGCATGGAAATGAGGTTGTGTACTCGAGTGCCCAGAGGTTTTTATTTTTTCTCGGCGCGTGGCGCCTCGTTGTCGCGGCTTCGCCGCTCAAACTCGCCGTTTTCACTTAAAAATAAAAACCTCTGGCACCCAGGGTAATTTGCATTAGATTCGGCACATGTGAAGTTCAAAGCTTGTTGAAAGAATATTAAAGATTCAGTCACCATTTGTTGTGTCAGTTGATATTTTACAGTCAAACCGGATGTTCTTTTGATGGGAACTTTGCAAACTTCCGCCGCAACATTGGTATTTGATTGGCAGTTTGCTTCGAGCAAGTTGGAAGCTACGCGAGCAAGTTGCAACTTTCGCGAGCAAGTTCTTGTTGTCAGTTGCAAATTGCGAATTTTGTGAAACACATCCTTCTTCAATTATGGCTCACGTACATCGCAATAATACCACCTCGGTCGAGAAAAGATAGGGAATAATGGTCGTCTGGTGTAAAACAAGAACAAATCGCACGCATTGTTGGATTATCAAGGCAAACTGTATCCAATATTGTAAACAGATTTTGACAACACGAGACGTATTTTCCCGGTAAACTTGGCTGGAAGGAACGAACAGTTTCTACTCCTGACATCGTAGAGTTTGTGGAATACTGCAAGGTAACCAAACCAAGTACTTTCAATTCAGAAATCCGGCAACTGACCGCAAGTTTGAAATAGGAACTTGCTCGCGAAAGTTGCAACTTGCTCGCACAACTTCCAACTTGCTCGAAGCAAACTGTCAATCAAATACCAATGTTGCGGCGGAAGTTTGCAAAGTTCCCATCAAAAGAACATCCGGTTTGACTGTAATAATTAATACTAGTAGTTCCATATTGGAAGTGAAGTGCTGCCACATTGCGAGATGTGTGACGCTGGCTAAGAATCTTGAAAACGTTGGGCCGCCAACATAAATCAAACTTTACAAGCCATCGCCGTGGAATTAGGCAAAATCCTTCAGTTCTGCCGTGCTGTGCACTCCGAAAGGTCTCAGATTTTTCCCACATGTAATAATTTGTCTTGATTTCGTGTCGGTTATTTTCCCGATTCTGGAATCATACGCCTCAGATTTAGACGAATACATAGCGCCGTTGTTTAATAAAAAGCGAACACTGGACAGTGAAGGAAGAAATATAAGCGTGCTAGGTATCTCAATTAATTTCACTTCTTTCGGTTGTTTGCCTTTTATGAATTTTTATTTCGTGAAACAGCCTCGGCTACAAAAATTCACCGCCGAGAGAAGATGTATTAAAACAATGCAATTGTCTTGCGAGTTTCGCTTGCGCTAGTGAAAGTAACCTTAGAGCGATTACTTTTTAAATTAATTTTCTTTTCTATGTTTCGGATAGAGAGGAATAAAAATTGGATATATTTTCGTGTGTCTGATAATTTTGCGAGATGCTTTATGAAATAGCTGCGTTATGCGTTACTGGAAAGGTTTCAAATTACTTTTTACATTATGCAAATTGCAACACTTTCACCTCAACTGAAAAAAAATATACTGTATTTCAAAGGGCTTAATTTGTTTCTCTCCTCGTAAATTATCATTTCTGTCGTAAACTTGGATTAAATTTATGTTTCATTCCAAATTTATTATAATAATGGCAGGAATACTTCCAGCAAAACTTTCAATTCGAAAAGTTCTTTTGACCCCAGGTCACGTCCGGGTCCAGACCGGGCAAAGACAACCTCGTTCCCAGGGGCTTCTCGGTTTTCAAAATGGCCGTTTTTTTTCGAATCTACCAATGGGCTTTTGAACCGCCAACGGAAGCGATGCGTTGCGTTGCGTTGATTGGTAGATTCGAATGGACTCGCATTCTTCAGATTCCTTTGGTCATGAATCTGGCACCGATCATATTGAGAAAGCAGTTTTTTGGACTTCAGGATCGCTTTTCTCGAAAAATTCTGGAAGGATGAAGCTCAAGCTCGGCACAAGTACGAAGAAATTTGTGCTCAATCGGATGCCGGCGTTTTCGAGGTGAGAAATGTGCTGGTTTAGCGTCAGATCGCGCTTGAAGTAGACAAGGTCGCGGTCGCCGACTGGTTTGTTGCCTGCCTTGTCTCTCTTTCTCTTCTCTCTTGGGGTTCGATAAATTATCTCGCGAAATGACACCTTAAACGGCTCAGAACGGCCAAAAAATAACACACAAGACTCATTTAACATTTCATCTAAACTTTTATTGAACATATAGGATAAATTTAGTATTCAGAGCAAACCGCGGCCAAGTTATTTATGTAAACCCATATTTCTTTTGTAACCGCCATTGAACGATATCACGCAACACACACGAACATCGGGTGGTCCGCCTGTGGTTATACCTGGTAATCTTGTCGGCTAGGCGGAACGAACCGTACCAAATCTGCGCCATCTTGAAACGTCACAATAGTATCCAGCATGCTTAGCGCGTAGTCTAGGCGGAACGAATCGAGAAAAGTGTCCGTACCAAATCTGCGCCATCTTGAAACGTCACAATAGTATCCAGCATTTCAGGCATCCACCTGGGGAGCTGGGGTTGTGAATAATCTATTTGTCTTGATTTAGTTTCGGATATTTTCTCGATTTTGGAATCGTACGGCTCAATATTTTAATGCCTACTACTTTTGGTATGTTTTGAATGTTCTATCTTGATTTTGCTGTGTTTCTCTGCCTGATTTGGGAAGCTTTCACCTAAATACCGATGTCGTTCTTCGCGATGTTCTACGGTACGGTGCAATTCGCTGTATGTCTTGTGGTAATAATTCACTGACCGGCCGCGCCTGGCGAACGCAGATTAACTTTACAGTGCTCGAAATGGCGCCTGCATCAGGCGCATTTGCGACTAAAGATTTCGCAGTTTTGTGACTAAATTTGTCCAGCTAATAAAGGAATTATATTCAACAGTCTTGTGTCTTACTTGCAACTGGTAGTTGTAATTTTATCCGAAAAATCCTGCGAAATTCACGTTGAATTTTGAATCATGGAACATATTCTATTCCATCTGTTTGGATTAGGTCATGGTTAACCCATAGGAGTCAAACTGTTGTAGTGGAAGGAGATAGATCCAACCCAGTCAGAGTTACATCCGGGGTCCTTCAAGGGACTGTTCTGGGCCTGCTCATTTTTCTCCTCTTTATTAACGACATCAATTCGGAAATCTCCTCACGCATTAGGCTCTTCGCAGACGATACTACTTTGTATGGGCTGATCCAAGGACCTCAGGATGCAGCAGTTCTGCAGAAAGATCTTGACCTCCTTTTTAAGTGGTCTAGTACATGGCAAATGTCTTTCAATTCCGACAAATGTAACATCATCAGAATTCACAGATCAAAGAATCCCATCATCCATAATTACACGCTAGGAGAGACTTTGTTAAATCTGTACCAAGCCACCCATATCTGGGTGTGGAGTTATCTTCTAATCTGGATTGGCATGGCCATGTTACCAACATTCTTGGCAAGCGAATAAATCACTGGGGTTTATACGGCGAAATCTCGGAGGCTGCCCTGACTTTGTTACAGAAAGAGCTTACACCACCCTCGTACGACCACACAGCGAATATGCTTCCTGTGTGTGGGACCCCCACATTCAGAAACAGATCAGGGACCTGGAAGGTGTTCAGCGAAGAGCCGCTAGGTTTGTAAAAAACCTGCTATATCCGAGAACCGGGGACTGTGACGGTTCTACTTAAAGATCTTAAATGGCCCTCCCTTGAAACGAGACGCGGTAAAATTGCAAGACTCACCATGTTTTATAAGATGGTAAATGGTCTCGTGAACATTGATCTACCAGATGACCTCTTGAGAACATCTCAACGCTCTACGCGCTGCTCACATCCCAAGAGATTTATCGACCTGTATAGCTCTACTAACACCCGTAAATTCAGCTTCATAACAAGATCACTTAAGGAGTGGAACCTGCTCCCTAACAATATACTTGAGGCCCGCACCCTTGCTAAGTTCAATGAGATGGTCACCATGGAACTTATGAAGTAGTTTAATTAATGAACACGCAACACCTGTCAGTTTATTTTATTTTACATTGTATTTAATATATCCGCTTTCATGCCAACAGCTTTGCGGATTATAATATATAAATAAATAAATGAATGTTGCGTGACTTAATCGTCGATTTCATGCTCCATTAACGCGGTGTCCAAGAAGTTTATCACGGGAGCACTTTTTCAGGCTTTCTCAGAAATTTCCGGTTCCGGTATTAGTACATGTACTGAGGAGTATGATTTCAGAATCGGAGAAATAACCGAAATAAGACAAATAGACTATTTATATGTCGGAAAAATCTGAGACCTTTCGGAGTGCACAGCACGGCAGGATTTTGCCAGGCGATAGCGTGAATAGACTATTTTGCTAATGTTGTGTTCCCAGTGCATCTTGGGTAGTTCTAGTCCTTTGTGGGGGCAAACGGCCAAAATTAAAATTTCAAATTACCTACCAAACTGGTCGTTTGCCCCCACAAAGGACTGGAACTACCCAAGATGCACTGGGAACACAACATTAGCAAAATAGTCTATTTGTTTGATGTCGGCCCGACGTTTTTGCCTGCGTGACATGTCTCGCGACACAGTGGCTTAATTAATTCATGAAAATGAGGTACTAGGTCAAGACGAGGTGCCACGGGATAAGGAGATGCACTATAATCTACGATTACTTCTAGTTATCAGATATAAAGTCACTGCACATGGCGTATTATCTATCATTTGATAGGTTTGCGGGCTTTTAATTGTTTTGAAATTGCAGCAACCTATTGTATTTGCTTTAGAAAGTCTTTTCTATTGTCCGATATCTCAACAGAAAATAGACAATGAATAACTGAAAATGCATTGTGCAAATTGACCCAACAATGCATTAGGCTTCCCATTGCATTCTTCCAAAAAAAGCTGCTATCTGAACATGCATCCAGGGGGGTTACTAAATATTTGGTCTCAAGGCACTTGACCTCAGCAAGACTAAATTGCTCAGAGCATCCGGGATCAATGACTTTACCATCAGGTGAGGCACCCAAGTATGGAGAATCTAGGCTTATTACAAATCCTGACTTCAAAACCTGTACAGGCCTGTGACTAGACAACATGTACTTTTGGTATTGTTCTATTGCAATTGGCTCATATTTGAGCCCATGATTGGTGTATCTTGAGGTGAAAGGTTTGGGGTTTAAAAGATTTTTCACCAAATTCTCATGTTGTCTTTTCCTGTCCCTAATAAGACCAAAATTTGAGGCAGTGAATCGAAATTTTCTTTCCACCTTCCATTCCGGACAGGCAGTCTGATTGAGCCTGTGTTTTCTTATCAATGTCATTTAGTTTGTCGGCATCAACTTTAATACTTTCTAAGAACAGTTTTTCTGCCTCCGAAATTTCTGTTGGCATTTCAAACTGTTCATCTGAAGGCTTGAGGGGAAATCTGGGATAAGTGATAATTTGCTCACTGTGGTTACCAATGTTTACCCTTGCTACAGATATGATGTTGTAATACCAGTACACTTTAAAATGATCTTCACTCATGGAAAGTTTATAGCTTGCATATGAACCTTGGGGACTTTTGCCAAATTTTGTTTCCAACAAGGGAGTGGATTCAGACCTTTGGAGTCCCCTCTCCCCTTTCGATGCCACTGTTGTAACGTGGAGGTACAGGCCTTCTTTGGCTGCATGTCCACTTCATTGTCAAGTTCATTGACATTTTTACACTCATACAATGTGAACTTGCAAATTTTCATTAAAAGTGCTAAAATATGGTTACAAAAACCAACTGTACCGGCGACACAGGAACAAGACGCATGCTTTACCTCCCCAGTTAAAATGCACAATGAAACTTTTAAATTATGCGGGGCGTCGTTCTTCCTAAAACTGTGATAGCATTGGGACCGGAAATAAAAGTAATTCTGACGTCACTCGCTGCAGATATCTCCTTCAAGTATTCATCATTCAAGAATGTTGTTGCTTTTCGTACACTCGTTGGTACAGAATGACTTTTGCTTGAAGAGTCGATATTTTTCCCGGACTTGGCGATATGAAGATTCATCTCAGCACGGGTAAAAAAGGGCATCCGTTTTAAATCAGTTGACCAACCATCTGAGGGGAAGTTTGGTTGACGCTGGCTACCGGAAACTGCGGAGTTGCTGTCTTTATTCGCTTCGTTGTGTTCCTTGCGCTTTGTATAAATGGAGTTAGGATCGGGATCTACCACGAAATAAAAAGTGCAGCGGATAAGATAAAACTCGTAAAGGGTGAAGTGAAGGGAAATCATTCGAAGCATTCAAACATCTCACCTCTTCACTAGTAGTGTTTTCGTTTTTAATCCCTTCAAAGAATCTCCTCTGCATTTTAGCCAGAAACGAAGTTCTTCGTTTTTCAACGTTGCCGGTGATCTACCTGCAAGAGAAGCTCCCGGAATATCGTCCTCTGTAAGCGCACGTGAAGCCATTCGTGACGATCTTCGACGATCATAACGGGTGCTTTCCATTATGCCAAAATTTCCGGAAATTTCGGTTGGAAATTTAATGGAACGGTCCGGACCAAGCGAAAAATTACCGGTCCAAGTGGACCACCTCTAGAGGTGGTCCACTTGGACCGGTCGGACCGATTTTCACAAATTCTTGTTTCCAGTACCGCTCTTCTGTCTCCCTCACTGAAAAAACAAGCCTACTTGTTATCAGTGTTCTATTTGTGACTATAAAACTACAGATTTGACAGTTCTGCTCATGCATGCATGTTCCACGATTTCCGGTACGTGACTGTATTATGAAATGTTCAAAGTTTTGCGATTTTAAAGGTTAATCTTTAACCATTGCTCATGTTGTCATTTTTCTGCGTGTTTTCTCAATTTCTGTTTACAGAAGTTGAATATTCTCAATGTCCACAAGTGAGTGGTGAAAGCCAAATGATGCCCCATGCTTCAGATCCGGCTTTTTCCTCGCTCACAGACCAGCACAGTACCGATACAAAGTTGGAGAAGTGGGAATTCAATTCGGTCGGTCGCTTCGATCGGAAAATGTCGTTCCATTATTCAGCGGTTGGTCCGAGCGGTCCCTGACCGGTCGGTTTCATATAATGAAAAGCACCCAACATGCCTCACTGGCCTCGCTTTCATGCAACTGCAACTCGACCCGGGCCGTCTGAGTGGTCCGCCATATTTGCATTCGGTTTTTCAGGCAAAATGAACGAGACCCGGCGTGATATCGTTTCCAAACTTTATACATCATAAAAAAGGAAGTTCAGGCAAAACGACAATAAAATACATCCTGTCAGACAAAGCCGATGCAACAAACTGTCGAGTGTAAGGACTTGGATGAACTTGAATCGATTCATCGAAACGCTAATTTAACTTTGTAATACTGGTATTGCAGTGGTGCGGAATAATGCATTTGTTGCTATATAAACTACTTCTACTGTTACTTCGACAAAGATCGGCCGGCCTTACGGGTAAGGGAAACAGACTGAGGAATTTCTGCGATAAGCCGAATGACGTACTTTGTATAATTTCCGTTACTTTCCTAAAACAAAGTGAGACACGTTTACGGGGGTGACAACTCTAAGAAGGCCTGTTTCGGGAGAAAAACAAAATTCTTCCGGGAATCTGAAGATTTTGCCGGGAATCGGGAGACTCGAAAAATTTTCGGGGAAACATGAGACAATGTTGTTAAAATTTCGGGAAGTTTGAAATTTTTGCGAGAATGTCTCCGAAAAAATCGGGAAGATCTTCCAAATTTTCGGGACAACTTTCAGTTCCACACAGTGTTGCTCAAACAGCGTTTGTTAGAGTTGTCACCCCCCGTACGTTTAGTAGTCAGCCACTCTGTTAAAAAGTTCTGTCGCTTTGGAGGCGGACTCAAAATATTGTGAAAGACTTCATTAAGAAAGAACGGCTTGGAACGACCGAAAATAAAAATGACAAAGAAATAAAAACGTCGAATGCAAAATTGCAAAATAGAACATTAAGCTGAATTTGACTGATAAATATATCAGGATATATCATTGCTTAACTTGCATGACCTGTGTTAGGAGACAAAAGTTGCATGCATGATAGATTTAATTAAAAAAAGCATTTTGAAGGGACTGAAGGTATCAGTATTATTCTGTTGTATAGTTTAAGAAACAAACTTTTTTTCTGAAGAAGACATGGCAAAGTGTTGTGACATAACCTATGATTTGATAAAGTTGAAACGCAGATGTCAATTTTACCATAACATTATTAATTCCATCTTCAAAATTAATATTCTTCCAAAAACTTAACAAATACTAGACTAGTACATTGCATAACTGATAACAGAGCAGGCAATTCAAATACAAAATAGCAGCCAAATATTGCCCTGTTAATTTGGGATCAAAATCACCTATAACCCGGTTATAACTCATGCAATTTGTCGTAGCAATCTGTTGAAGCAAATCGATTGCCCTCCATCAAAACAACGTTCAGATGTCTGAACTCTGTCGAACTCTGTGTTTTTTTATGTTGCCCGAGATTTCGCTGTGCTAAAGAACTGTACGATTTTAAATTGAAGGAAAATCAATAATGCAATATGACCGTGATCTTAAATCTACTCTTACTGATCAAATACAAATCATCAGACTGTGACTTTATCGTTTTGTCGGGAGTTTTCTCTCAAGACTGCATGCATCAGCCGGTTGAGAAAGTAATGGGGAACAAAGAAACCGCCGACACAAAGTGTTTTAGGGTTTGAAAATCTACTAAAACTTTTTAGACAAAGCCAATACAACAAACTGTTGTTTGCAAGTTCTAGACAATCAAACCCGGGAATCAAAATACAGATTAAGTTTCTAATCACGCGATTCATCGAAACGTTTTTAAACCATAGTACAGTCGACGCTCCCGTAAGCGGACACCCTCGGGAAGCAGAAAAAGTGACCGCGACTGGAGCTGTCCGCTTAAGGAAATGATTCTCGTAAGAGGAGAGTTCAAACGGGGGTTTTGTCAAGGCGGCCGTAAGTAGAGCTGTCCGCTTACGAGAGTGTCCGCTCAGAGAGCTTTGACGTGTATTAAACTTATGTACTGATTGAAAATTGCGTTTCTACACGTACCTGTACTTCTTTCAAACAACGCTGAACTTTGCTGCGGCTACGCAGGGTAAAATCTTTCCTTTCACTGATTTATAACCAAGCCAGAAAGTGCTTTTAGAGCGACTGCTTGTTGACGAAACAACTGAAATGTACACCGCCTCTCAATGCGGAAATTCTTAAGCAATCATATGATTCATCTGTCATCACTTCAAACCCGCGCGAGTATGGCGCGCGAGTTTCCACGATACTGCTCAGGTTACGACTTTCCCGCCTCAATATCTATTTCCACATCGATTTATTTCCTTGACTGTCAAAATCATGAACGATCCGGCTCTGGGCTATTCATGGCTAAAGAAGCTCTCGATTAATAACGGTCAATTTTTTAAATCCAAATTTTAAAATGAACAAGCGAAAACTGTGAATTCATCCCAACATATCGAACGATCGGCACCTCTGATCAAAAAGTGCGGAATCTGAAATTCTATCGATCACGGTGGACAATTCGCTGAAGAAAAATCTCCGAGATGGCAGAAATTAAACAAATATCTCTTTTGGAGGCGAACTGATTGCCCACGCAGCCGCAAAATGTATGGAATTTACCAGGAGAAGGACTTTTTAATCAGCCAACAACAAATTGAAGGCACTGAACGAAAAGTGCGGAAGTTCAAAATTAAGATCAATCTGTGTGTTATTAAGAACAGTAAAAAATAAAAAGATAATATTGAAATTTAGTTAAGACTGAGTGCCAAAAAAAAACTGTTACAAAAAGACAGTCAAAATAAAAATAAAAGGATACTTGTTGTACAACAACTATCTTTTTTGTCTTGAAATTTCCGTACGAAATGGTATGAGCGCACAAGGAATACCGTAAATATGACAGGTAAACAATTACGGTGTTCACGTCCATCGATTCTATCTTGGCCGCCATTTTTTTAAAAATCCAGGAGAAATCACCATAGCAATGGTAAGTTGAGTTACCAGTTTTCTCTTTTATCAAAAGGCCTGGTTGTGAAGTATTCCCACGAAAGTTGAATTGTTTTGGTGAAACTCTTTTATCGCCGCACCGGCGTTTGCAAAAATACGCCACTAGCGCAACAAGCGGATTATTTTTTACAATTCGCTGAAGGATTTTTTTTCTTGTTATATCATTTTAAGAGTAAATGTTTTTTGCTGTTCAGCTGTTATTTTAGATGACAAAGGATGGCGTGCTCAAGACCCCACGGGACAGTAAAAATTATCCCAGATCGGGCAATTGAAGACCCGTTCTTGTTTAAAAAATGTTATTCCACCATCAGCTGCATCGACAGTACACGTGTTTAGCGTTGACCAGGAGCCCTACTGGCGTTGACATAGTCGGAGAGGTACAGGAAAAACCCCTGTATAAGAACCTGTTGGCTAACATTTTGGACCATCATTATATAAGAACCTGCACGTTGAGCCTAAAAAGGAAGGGGTCACACCCAATTAGGCTGGTTGTTAGACCAGCAGCAAGCACCTTTTCCTCTTAAGAAAATAAGACCCTATTTAAGAATTTAATATCCTAAATTCTCAGAAGACACCAAATATATAAGAACCTTTTCAGGCTAACTTGGAAAAATCTAACTTCTTAATATATGTGGGCCGGGTTTTTACTGTATTTTGGTTTCGGAAAGATCTTAAAACCGTCGGATGCAACATATTACTTCGATTCCTTGTATGAGTCTTTGAAGCCTCTTGGCTACAGGATTAATGGAACACAGCTTGGGGAGGAGACCAGATATGACCGGTCAGCCGTACTCGGAACGAGCTCACTGATAGGTTGGTCATTCCGCTTCCGTTGCAATGGTTGCAAGAATCACCCACTTCCCTTTTCACAGTCATTGATTGGTCATTTGCTTTTCAACGGAAGTGATGTAGTGAATTAATGTTTTTTCGCGTTTTTGCAACGCAATCAATCAATCAATCATGAATCTGTCCACGATCACGTCGATCACCGTGAATCTGTCCATGCTCGTAGCCGAACGGTTGACTGAACAGCCTCTCAAAGGTCCCAAATTTATGTAGTGCGCTTGTGGTTTGAAAAATTCTTTGATTCCCTTATTTCGAAATCTAGTGCGTATAACGTGCCTGTCGTCGCGGCCTGTGGTAGGTATACACGGGTAAAATATGGCGACGTCTTGGACTAATCGTGGTGAAGGCTCCTACCCAAAATGCCAGGTGTCATTTCACCCTTAAACCGTTGGAAGCCACGTAATTGTACTAACTGTGGTTACCTTCTTGCAGGTTCTGCACCAGTCAAGGCCCCAAAACTATCTTGCCCAGAGGCCGTCTGCATGTTACAAGGGTTGTTTTCGGTAAAAACAAGCACCAGAGATGACCGGTGTTTCGTTTGCAAAGATGGCGGTCAAGTTATCTGTTTGAACCCGGCTTGTAAGGACGCTAGAGCAGTATTCGTGGCAAGCAATCGAGAACACAGTTTCAGTTGTAAGTACATTAAACTTGCTGTTAACAGCGTTCAGCCAGAAAGTGTTTACTCTTTCGGAGGAGAAAATTGCAGCATACAACTGTGATTCCACTGCAAAAGCAGCATTGCGAAATGTCATACTGAGCATTCCTGAAGGCCACTCAGCAGTGTACAAGGTGATTGAGAAGTCTCGCGCGGTTGGGCCTCCAAGCGCAACAAATACCATTGGATATTGCCACGTGAAAAGAGAGGAAAGTGCCAAATGGATTTGGCGTTTCTATGAAAACCGCAAATCCGAAGACTCCTTCCATACAAATCCGATTTTGGATTCAATCAAAGGAACGCACCCTTAAACTCTGTTTAGCCCCTCTAGGGGCGTAGCGATGAGCTCCTCTTGCTAGGGGGAACACTCTTGGGCATAACATTGAGCCTTTCTAGGACATGACGTTGACACCCTTTAGGGCATGACATTGAGCCCCTCTAGGGCGTGCCATTGGGCTCCTCTGGGGCGTAACATTGAGCCCCTCTAAGGCGTAACATTGAGCCCCTCTAGGGTGTGATATTGTGTATGAGCTCCTCTAGGGCGTGACATTGAGCCCCTGTTGGGCCATGGGTATAAAATTGAGCCCTCCTAGAGCATAACATCGAGCCCATTTAGGGCTTATCTCTTGGACGTGACATGGAGCCCCTCTTGGGCAATACATTGAGTCATTTTAGAACACAACATTGAGCCCCTCTAGGGCGTGACATTGCGCCTATCCCGGACATAACATTGAGCCCATCTAGAGCATAAACTTGAGCCCCTCTTGCGCATAAAACCTTTTATAGGCAACTCAAGTAGCTAGGAAAAAATAGCCCCAAAACTTGATTCCGGTTAAAATAAACTCTATACAGGAGGGGGCGGGGGGGGGGGGGGGGGGGGGGGTTAAGTCTTTATAGGCTAAGTCCTTGGGCTCCCATTTTCTTTACAATGAGATGTAATCAGATTGGTTCTTTTGATTTCTTCAATATTATGCATATTTTTTTTATTTTTAACTCTCTCCACACCCCTCCACCTCACCCCCCTCCCTCTCTTGTATCCACCCCTGCTATGTTACTATAAAAGTAAAATCTGCAAAGGACCGCAAACGATAATGCTGCTAACGGAATACGTAGGATCTGCAAGAGACCTAACCAGCCACAAAATGAACAAACATACAATACAAAAAACTGCAGGGCTGATCTGACTAATTAAAAAAGTAGACCACGACAGAAACCGATAAAGTAGGGTCGCAACGGTGGACAGCTGTTTCGTTCTTATTGAAACTCGTCAGCGTGGTGTAGCGAACTAAATGACGCCAGCAAGAATGCCAGCGCAAATAAATTACACAATGACCTGTTCACCATTATGATATCAGGTTCCGTACTTTGTACTTACTTGTCACCCGCATCATGCGTTGCCACATCACGTGTAGCCCAAAGTGTCACAAAGATGTCTCGCAAAGAAAAATGTAGATGGACAAAACTGATCTGAACATTGAAACGCATGGACAAAACCATGCTTAAAGAAAACACAGCATGTCGGATCTATAAAGATGACCGCAAACGATTATGCTGCTAACGGAACACGTAGGTTCTGCAAGTAGATCTTTGCGAGACACCATCATGGAGTCTCGCAAAGTCTACTTTTAATTTTTACGTAGTCAGATCAGCCCTGCAGTATGTATAATAGAATACGATCAGCAGAAAATCTGCAAAATAGCTACACCTGTGTATTAACTTGGAACACGAAAGCTCTCAATGGATGACTCGTAGAACAACCTAGGAGTGATTCTAAAGTCAATACGAAGTGCTAATGAAACAAGAGAAACAAATGTCAGGAGTTGACAACCAAAAGTAGAGTTTCTGGCTTGCATCTTATAAATGAATTAGGCAAATTAGGTAGAATAACCCAATCACCAATCATGAATAAAGGTATTCCAGTGGAAACCATCTGAACACAGGATGGGCCAGAAACGCGCAGACTTCCAGAGTGGTACGATAAGAGTTCCCTTAGCGCTGCAATCAATCAATCATATTTATTATGTAAAGAATGCATAAAAGGAAACGTCTGAGGTTTTCCCCATCGAGGACGCTCCCTACGTAAAATATAAAATAAATTATAATACAATATAAAATTTAGGAATAATTAAGAATTGACTAAAAAATTTTACAATACTTTCTAAGTTTACTTCGAAAATTACTAAAATCCTGTTCATCCACTATCTCTTTAGGAAGTGAGTTCCACTGTTTAATAATTCTAACAATGAGTGAGTACAAAAAAAAACAGTTTACTCTAGCTAATGGCTGTCTTAATTTAAATGAATGGTTTGATCTTGTTTTACTATAAGAATTAAATTTAAAATAATCATTACATAAGGCCATTAAGACCATGAATAGTCTTATAGCACTCGAGCAAAGATAAGTAAGACCTCCTCTCTCTCCTCCGCAGGGGCTCCTATTAGTAAAGAACAGTAAAAGAGAAATTCCCAGAGTTCCCCGCGCGCTTTACTTTTTACCTCTACCCAGCCTCCGCGCGTTTTTTGCCAAGCGTGGAGCGTGACTAGCAGGCCTGTGCGGTGGAGAGAGGGACCTCCTTGATGGAAGATTGGACCACCCAAGCAAGACTTCATGTGACTGATGACTTTGCACGTTAAGTTGGCAGGGGACACAGCCAGTTGTCATGATGGGACCAATCTTGGGCGAATGCGTTTACACCACTGGAACTCGGCTGATAAAATCTGGAGTTTAAACATTAGACTTTAGCGTTGTACGAACATGCGAACCTATAACAGGTATGAGGACCCCATAAGTCGTCGAGAGCATCGAAAACCGTGTCATAAATGATGTCATCGTCATAATCAATAAACTTGCTTATTTCGTCTGCAATACTATTTAGACCTCTTGTGGTATTCACCAGAGACGTATCTGCCTGCAAACTAGTAATCCGCCTATCTGTAGCGCACATTTCCGAAGTGGCCTTGTTGATGATGACAGTTCCGAGCCAAATATAATGACCAGAGTTGGCTCCCAAAAATATTTCGCTCTGTTAGGAAGATAACCAGAACTACTTGTGCAAATCGACATGGACCTGTATTTTTTATCGTTAGATTATTGACAGACCAGAATAAGAATAGCGCTCGTGATCTACAGTGTTTAGGGTGAAGCACTGATTTAAAAACGGTTAGCTTTCATTTATTTTAAGTTATGGGTAACTTTATAAATATGTTAAAAATTAAAGCTTCCGGCAGCTAGCCTTCGTCGGGGTTATTTTAAATAAAAGAAAAAAGTCAGTTTGAAATATGGAAACGAGTATTGACCGTTCTTGTACTGCCCCCCCCCCCCCCCCCGTCCCCCCCCCCCCCAGGCATTTACGGTCAATACATTTTACATACCGTGGCTAACGGAGGTCTGAGAACTACGTACGTGGGTAACGTTTAACAAAGGTGTAACAGGTAACAAGCTTTCTGGTACCCAATTGTCGGATTTCTTTTCTTAGATCCTTGCAGGTAGAACAAAATACTATATTTTCTTTGCTAATCGATTTGATTTGAAAGTAGCTTTCTCGGAATAAAATAAGCAAACAGAAAAAAGCGTACCCCGGCAATTCAGTCCGACGTGGTTATCTCTCTTTGTTACTGTTTCGACACTTCTAAAACACTGCCAGCGGGGTCTAAAAGCAAACAACCAATCAAATTCCTTTATTTACTTTTCTCACAGGTGGTTCCGCATAAAAACATTCGAAGTTGTGGTTTTATTGTTTTGTGATCTTACCTTTCATTTTAATGCGGACACTTTTTTATACAATTTTTGAATTAAGGCGGCTAGTATGTCAAGAGACGAACTTCATGAGGTTGATGTGCAAATCAAAGGCAATGAGAACGAAGCACAACACGGACATCAAATAAGTGTGAAAGATAGAGATCCTACAGCCATGAATGACCACGTGAAGGTAAAAGAAACAGCGAATTCGAAAACGAATGATATACTAGTGGTTTTTTTATTAACCTTGACCGTTTAACTTTCAAAACTGAAACAAATTCGTATTCTAAAGCAAACATGTAAGTAGAAAAAATACTACTCGACAGCTTTTGCAGGATTTTATCCAAGAATTTAGGAAGTTAAAACGTCATTGCTTTATAAACTCAAAAGATATTATGTTCTAAAAACTTCGTGAGTGAGGACTCAAGAAGTTGGAAATCTTTTTTATCGCACTTAACTGTGTTTTGTCTCTGGGAGAAAAGAAGTAACTTGATCAGTCTACCTCAGTTTTGTCAGAGTTTCTTGTCGATTGGACAAATTCAGTAGTAGAATTCATCAGTATAAGTGTTGACTTTACTTCATTTCAAAAAACACTGTTTTTTCTATATTATATTGTAGATATCTCAACTAAGAACAATTAACCTGAAGCTGTAAGGGTTACATGTTCCGGCGGAGCTTATTTACCTAGACCGTTCATTCGTACTTCAGACCTAAATATCTATAAACCTGAAGGGCTTAGCAGGTCACTTTAGTTTGAGGAGTTCAAATAAAGAAAAGAAAAACATAACAGCAGGTAATCCATAGAAGTAGGTGACGAGACCAACGAACCTTAAAAGGGTAGTGGGAGGATGAGTTGTTTTCTTTTTTCTTAACGGGGAAAAATTCAGCCTTTCGTGCCTTATTCTCTTTAAGAAATAAAATAGAGATTAGATTCACCACTGCCTTTAGCCCAAGGGGGCGGGGGGAGTACTCAGGAATAATAGTGACGAGGAGGTACGAAGGTCTTTTGTTGATTTGGAATTTGTGATCTGAGGACTTTTTGGGGCTAAGAATTTTGTGGTGATTTTTTTTTCTTCGGGGAGGGGTGGATTTTGATGAGGACTAAAGCGTAACCGTTTTGTGCAGAGAGAAAAGAGACTTTTTTGGAGGTTATGTTCTGTGGGGGTCTAACAATTTGGCCACATTCTCTTCTCTCCGTTACTATTATAGCTGAGTACACGCCCCTCCCGGAGGTCTTTAGCATCATCACCAAGGAACGTCTGAGAAACAAGCCAAACATTACATAGTGATGACGCAGCACTACATACATCTGGGCATGTGTTTCAGTCACTGAAAGCTCATGCAACCAATCAGAGTGAAACTTGCTGTTTTTGACCAATCATGCGACATATCTTACCCACGTTTTCCCGCGCTTAGCATCGGTTGCGTGTACTATCGAACCTCTCCTTACGAACACCACCATAGTACGCACTGCTCCTTATTACATACAGTTTACTTATTTCCTATATTCTAAAATTAATAGAATCCCTACCTCTATAATACCGACACCTCTGTAATGCGGACACTTGGTGTCCGCATTGGGTGGTTGAACTTTATACCATTCAATAATCACTGTATTATCTACGTTTATCGTAGTTTTAATTGTTTTTCATCTAAAATAAATTCTGATTAACCATTTTACTCCCGGAGTCAATTATGAAGACATGTTGTGTAGTTTTATAAACTTTTGAGTCTGTTGACGAAATCCTATGATGTGAGCATTCAAATGAAACCTCTTTGACAGTACTTTTGCATGGTACCATTTGTTCTAACTTTTGAGTCTGTTGATAAAATCCTATGGTGTGACCATTCATATGAAACCTCTTTGACAATACTTTTGCATTGTACCATTTGTTCTAACTTTTGAGTCTGTTGATAAAATCCTATGGTGTGACCATTCAAATGAAATCTCTTCTGCAGTACTTTTGCATGGTTCCATTAATTTTTCAATATTTTACAAAATGAAATTTGGCATTTTCTTGAATTTTGAGTTTTGGCACTCTTGGGAGTTAAACTACAGTCAAACCGGGTTAATGTGGACACCAAATAGAGAGAGTTGAGTATTTGTATTATAGAAATGTCCGGAGGAAGAGTTTACATGGATTCTGATTGATAAGGAGATTCCTGTAGTGTGTAGGTGTTTGCAAGGAAAGCTTACAAGTTGTCGCTCTTTTTCATGTAGGTATTTTTCCAAGATGTGTTCGCAGAGCCGGAAGGATCTCACAGTATCGATGGAGTTTGGCGTATTAGTTTCAAGGCCTTCGTCAACACTAAGTACTGGTGCTACAGAATCATCACGGCTATTCTAGGTATTCCCACCGCAGTGCTTTGTGGGATGTATTTCGCTTGCCTCAGTTTTGATTACATTTGGTGTATAATGCCCTGTCTTAAAGCGTATATTATCGAGCTACAATGCCTAGGCAAGATATTTGGGCTCTGCTTAAGGACATTTTGTGATCCTTTCTTCGAATCCGTGGCAAAGGTATTCAGTGGGATCAAGGTTTCGACGCAAACTGTGTGAAAAAGGCGGTGATTGCTACCAATTATTGCGTATATAAAACTGCTTGTATTGGTGGCACGGAGGTCAACAAACAGTGGAGCCTGTACTTTGGGACACTTCCATTTAAGGGACACTTCTCCTGGTCCCGGAAAACGCTCATATTATCGTTGTTATTATCACCTCTATTAAAGGAACACCGTTATAAGGGGGAAGGGGATGGTGTTTTAGCGTCCCAAATGAAAAGACGATCGATTGAGAAGATTTTACTGTACTCTAACCATAAGTGATGACAATATTCAAAGCTGAGCTCTTATTCTACCCTTTCTGTCTCCCCAGTTCCCCTCCTTCCTCTTCTCTCTCTTCCCTCATTATTTACGCTTGATACTCGCACTAATGCAAACTCGACCTCACAGTATTTTCACTAACCCACACTGGAAAACTTTCCTACGTAGTAAGTAGTACGTTTCAGCATTAAATAAATATCTGTAATCTACGTGGTAAGTTTGCATGTCTGTCAGCAAATTGACTGCATGGTTACCAAAAAATGAAAGGATGAATGAACTACGAATGAATGAGGAGTAATCTTTCTAAAAATAGTTTCAGTTGTTTATCGCGTGAAGGTAACCTGTACCCGAAAGCGACAAAAAAGGTCTAATCGCAGGTTACGCAAATGTCATTGCTACGGTCCTGATTGAATGCTGAATTCTTTTTCCTTGTCACTTTTTCAGTCGTTAATTTAAACTGCTTCACATGCTATTGCGAATATCACTTCCTAGATTTAGCATGTAACCAAACTGGGACTGACGAAAAAGATCCACTACAAGAGATTATCACGTGATAGTCTCTTGTCCACGACTAATGTCACATGTCTTCCATATCGAATACAGCAGTTTGGAGAATACCGTAAATTTAAGTTGTACTAGCGCCCCTCTCTAATGAGCCTCCCCTTCTGGAAGTCATATTTTGTAATGAGACCCCTTCGTTTTCTTTGGAAAAGTTAATTTGAGTTTTCGTTTAGTTTATGTTTTGAAATTAAAGGGATAATGTGCGGCGTATATAAGCCGTACAACTATGACGAGCCATTAGTCCATAATGGACTAGTTTCTTTAAAGCGGGGACTGTCCCACCGAAATGAAAAATATTCGCTTTCCTTATTTCTTATTTCCATGTTGTATCGCTAAATGCCACCACCAACAACAAGAAGTTTTATTTCATGCATGACTATAAATTCTTCACAACATAACAAAATGAAATTACAATAATATATAATGATTATTGCGGAGCCGATCTGAACATGAAAGTATGAATTTATCCAATTGAAAATTTACGAAATAATCACGAGAGTTCATTAATTCATTGGTAGCTTCCGAAGGAGATAACTGTTTTATAATTGGTAGGTGATATCCTATTTTCCTGTAAAATCCGTCCCTATAAAGAATTGAGTATTTAGGACAGTGAAAAAGGAAGTGAATTTCATCTTCAATTTCAAATATACAAATTATTTGGATATAATTTAAATTTCAAATATACAAATTATTTGGATATAATTTTAATTTCAAATATACAAATTAATTGGATAAAAAGATTCCATAGAGCAAAACAAAAATGGTAGTTTGGAGATAAAGTGCAGGATTGCAAGGATTGAAGTGGATTACAGTTCATCCAATCTGATCAGCGGTCAAAACTAGAAAGCAGCTGTCTGCGTCTGCTTTCTAGGTTTGACCGCTGATCATGTCAGGTTCGGCCGACCGTAGTGCCATTTCGAGAGAATGCCTTCAGTTTCACATTGTCTGATCGGTCCTTGCAGTGGTCTGTTTTTGCTTATCGCTGTTTGTATTGATTCAGTGTGACGCAATAGATCGTTCACAGTATTTGCAGTTTCGTTGATTTAAAAATGGCTATGGTTTGTTCCACCTTTGGTAAATTACGTGTTGTTTTCCTCTCGATATTCTAGAGCAGCATTTTGTGTACAAGCAAAGGAGCTTAGTCGAATTATTTAACAGTTTTGTTAAAAAAAAAAAAAAACCCGCAAAAATTCCCGTCACTCTACCCTTTTCAGTAACCCCTCGGCTCTTTGCCATGATAAGCCCTACTATCCTGAGTCCTGAAATTCTATAGCCCCCCTCCTCGGCCTCCGGGGGAGGTTAATGGAGCTTTTACAGTAAGTACAGTTATTTTTAATGAATTTCGAGGATTAAAAGCAAATTTTAAAATCTGCAAAGTTTTTAATTATGTCTTTCTAATAAAAGAAAGGGGTTTCAAACCGAGAGGCTCTCGGTTTATATCGGCCAAATACTGTATGTCCATTTTCTCTTGTTATGTCGCAACTGTCAACTGATTCAAACTCTGATCTCGCAGTCTACAGTAGACTACAGTACAGTACAGTACAGTACAGTACAGTACAGTGCAGTACAGTACAGTACAGTACAGTACAGTACAGTACAGTACAGTACAGTACAGTACAGTACAGTACAGTACAGTACAGTACAGTACAGTACAGTACAGTACAGTACAGTACAATATACGGTTGTTGAATACATGACTTCTTGCTTTTTTCTAGTGATATAAGAGCCTTTTTTTGTGAGAACGTTGAGGCTGAGATTGGAACAAAGTTAGTTACTGTAAAAACGTTTCTATTTACAAGTCTTTTTCCATGTTATAATAGCAACATTGTCTAAAACTATATGATTTAGTCAAACACTGTACAATTTATCCTAAAAACGTACTAAGAACGTTTTCAGGCTCAAATCGGAAAAAATGATAACATCCAGTCTCTGTTCAGCCTCGGCTCAAAAATTAGACGTTCTTATATTTAAAACAATAAAAAGGGTACTTTGCCCGCGAGCTTGCCTCTACTTGCTCAGGCTAAGGATTACTTTACTGATGCACAGACCGCACTTAATCTGATTTCCTGTCTTAGAAATTTTAGCCTTCCGGCCCGATAGGTCAATCAAGGTTTCCTTCAAATATAGACTAGTAGGCCCTCATTTCTCTCACGGGGATAGTCGAGTAGGCAATCACGCGAATACTCGGCTCGACAATACATGAGAAAAATGAGGGAACTTTCATAGGACATGTCCTCAGACATCGATTGTGGAATTATTGTTATTCAAACCAAATGCCGTCCAGAGGTTTCAGGATTTGGGAATTTAAATTCTAGATGCATGACTTGCACTTGACATGCAAGCTTTTCAATTCTGGGCGTTGCGGGATGAGCAATCAGCGGCTGCCCAAAAATTGCTAGCCGCAAAGTAACCTGGCCTGCTGCACAGTCTTTTGAAAATGGCGGCCACAGACAGTGATATTTCCGATGTCGAGTTGCGTCGCCAACTCAAGGCTTTAGGTGAAGACGTCGGACCTATAACTGATAACACAAGAACTTTCCTTCTTCGAAAGCTAAAGCGCTTACGGAATGAACAAGGGAGCAGTAGGTTAAGAGTAGGAAAGTCGCCTGCAAGGCGAGGGACTTCGCCCGGCCGCAAGTCGTTACCCGCAACTACCAGAAGTCAGAGTCCGTCTCGAAAACTGATCGGGTTTTCAAGCGACGAAGAAGACGCAGGCCCCAACCATTCGAGTACTTTAAGAGATTCAAGTAAATCAAGTGGTAGGCGGAGAGAACCAACGACTAATCATGACGAGACTGCGGGAAGGTCGGGAAAGACAAACCCTTCTCCAACTCGTAGAAGTGGTATAAAGCATCGGGTGCCAAGTTTTATCGACAGCGTTCCTGAGAGGACTTTAGATCCTACAGATGATAATAACGCAGAGTTTTCAGATCTGGATGGCCCAATGTACATTAAACCAACGATTCGATCTACGAGTTATTTCGACAAAAAACGTGAGAGAGTAGAAAGTGAAAGATCGGAGACTAATCGTCCATCGTCGCCGCCGTATGGCAGCGAAGAAAGCGTTACGACTGATACGGATTTAAACACTACTCTGCGAAAGAGACAAACTGGAGCCAAAGATGTGAAAACTAGATCCTTCCGGTCCTCGACAGTAAAGATCTTATTAGTGATAAGCGCTATTTGCATTGGTATCTTGTTGTATGCCGTCCTTAAGAACCACTCGAGCGAAAAGGAGCTGCTTGAACAGTTAGGTAAGAATGTTTTTAAGCGTAGCGTTTTCAATTTTTGATGATGCCCTTATTTATTAAAATTCAGATATGTGCAATCGCATCTAGTTTTTTAACTTGTACATTGTGTATGTATGGTCCGAAGTTAATTCAGTTAATTTGATTGGATTTGTCGATCTGATGGACTTAACTATCAATTTGCATAATTTCACCCTGTTTCGTCTACCTATCAGACATTTTTTTCTGATCATGTTTTTTTTAACAGTCATTGTTCCATCTTGTTCTTCTTCCTTAGTGAAACTTCCAGTTTGTAAAGGAGATCATGAATTGTATAAGCCTGGTAATCAAAAGGTATATATGTATTTGATATACTTAATTAACTGATAACAATATAGTTTCAAAATATACCTTATTTTTGTAATGAGTACATTATCTTTGGCATTATCTATAACAGGGTGCTAATATCGCTTACCATATTATCAGATTCCTGATTTTCATTAGCGTTTAACAGGCTGAGACTTAGTTTGAACTTTCTAGTCTAGTGGCCAGTGACATGTCTTATTTTACTAGCCAAATATTTTTACTAGTCTGTCATATTGCTTTTTCATAGCATGCCAGGGTGATTTTTTGCATACACTACCACAGGAAAATAAATATCAAAGCCAAGTCAAGTTTTTCTTTTTAATGCAAGGAAAGACCATAGACCTTATAGACTATACATGTACATAGACTTTTAACCCTTTCACCCCCAGAGTCATTTATGCAGACATGCAGTGTAGTTATAACTTTTGAGTCTGTGGACGAAATCCTATGGTGTGACCATTCAAATGAAACCTCTTCAGCAGTACTTTTGCATGGTACCGTTTGTTCTAACTTTTGAGTCTGTGGACGAAATCCTATAGTGTGACCATTCAAATGAAACCTCTTCGGCAGTACTTCTGCATGGTACCATTTGTTTTCAATATTTTACAAAATGAAATTTAATTTTATATGAATTTTTATCTTTGGCACCCTTGGGAGTGAAAGGGTAAGGCTTTATCAGCAATAATTCCTGAAAGAAATGGCACTCGGCTCTTGAAAGTAACAGTCATGGTATGGCAAAGTAACAGACAAGTTTACTGAACTTAGAAAAACTTTGGAAGAGAAACCCCATTCCCTCAAAAGCAACTTGATGGCCGTCATTAAGAGCGGGGCCGGGGATTTCCTCCAGCAACTACTTTTTCGACCCATGGCTACTTTCAAAGCAAACAAGGCATTGCTGACAATGTACTAATGGAACTGTTTTTCCACTGGCTACTTTATCAATTTGCCTGGCTACTTCATTAGTGATGCCCTGAACCCTGATGCAACAGTGGCTAAGAAAATTTTCTTGTGTTGACAAGTATAGAGTGAGAACACCCAATATTGTGATTGTATTGCCTTTGTTAAATAAAATTCTTGGAATGGTTTGTTCGTGATTATATATTAGCAGTGATGACTGGAGCTACTGATTCAAGTAACAGGGGCCACTTTTTTCAGAATTCCACAGTATGTTTTTCTGATCTTTACTGTTAACTCTTTAACTTCCAAGAGTACCAAAAATAATCCCAATTTCACTTTGTAAAATATTGCAAAAGGAATGGTACCATGCAAAAGTACTTCCTAAGAGGTTTCATTGGAATGATCACACCATAGGATTTCATTGACACACTAGAACTACATTATGTATGTCTTCATAATTGACTCTGGAAGTGAAATGGTTAAGGACAGCTGTAACTTATTTTTTTTTTCTTTTGTAGCCTCCTGATTGTGTACACTTAGTCAACATCACCAAACATTATGCAGACTCATTGTACAAAAAGCTTATTAAGATAGCAGGTAAGATAAAGGTATCCTCATTGCTACAGGGACAGAGGAATGATGATGTGCCAAACACTCAAAGGATGTGAAAAATTTGTTCAAAACAACAGATGTTTGATATAAAATAGTTCATAGCAATTTAATGTGCACAGTATCCATGGGAAATGGGTTTTAGTTCAATGTGAGAGGTTGTCCCAAATGATTATGTAGTATTATTGTGTAAAAGCATGACTTAATTATGGTTAATTAATAGATACATGTACAATGAGAAACACATCTGGGGTGCTTACCATTACAGGTTAAAAACCGAGTTGGGTTGAATAATGTTAAGAGATCTGTAATATCAGCATCCCAACTGAAAAAGCCAAAAGAGATGTCACTTAGTTACCATTTATAGTTTGTTTTCCAGTTCAAGACTGCAACCAATAGAAATCATTATGATCAAATGGTAAGAGACATTTAAGTTGGTTTGCTGCAACCAGAATTGCTGGGCAATCTGTGAAAGTTGTCCACTAGTTCCAACCAAAATTCCTGGAAAAAAAAACACATACCATTTACTTTCTAATCAAAAATACCGGTTTTCTTGGAAAAATGGTAAGCACCCCTGCATGGATATTTGCAATGATGGATGATTAGACAAACTTTTCAGATCCCATGCATATCTTTTATCTTCAAGTTGTAAAAGAACAATAGTGATGAAGCTTATTAGTGCAGTGCTGGTTTTGAAGTGTCAGGGTCATTTCCATTGTATTTCAGGTTTGTTTGAATGTCAAGATCCAAGTGTGAAGAGTAGAAATGTTTCTTTAGAAGAGTTTAGGAAACAAATCAAGCAAGATAATGTAAGTAAAAATTAGTTTACTTTTTAAAATCTAGTTTTGTAAATCAACTTTGCTTAACGCAAGTGACGCATAACAGTCTTGTGACTGACAAACCTGTATCCCTCGGATTCCAGATCAAATTGAAATTTATAGGAGGGAGAAAAAAAACAGAGGACCTGGAGAAAAAACACTCAGCTGATAAATGTCTGTTAATTTTCTATAATTTTTATTTGTAACTTAAATTTTTTCTTTACCTTGTAGTACTCAAGAAAACAAGTTGAACAAAAGTTGATTTGTAACAAAACACTGGAACTTATTCTTGAACACCCTGAATGGAAATTAAGGTAGCTAAAAGTGGTTAATACTAGGTAAATTTTGTATGGCCCTATTTCACAGTGGAAGATAAGACCAGGGTTTGGCATCTGCTTGCCCGGTTGCCAGAGGCAAGTAAAAATGATGGTGACTAGTAAATACTGCACAATCAGTAGCCCGTTGGCGAGCAGAGAAATGCTCTGGGATTTATTTTCAATTACATGTCCATTCACAAAAATTACTTCTGCTGTTTGTACCATTTATTTTGCTGTAAAAGGCTCTCTCTGATCAAGACAAGAAGCTGCACACAGCTTGAACTTGTGGCATCTTAACCCACTGCAGTATTGATTCTTGAGTGTTTTGAATGCTTTTACGGCGAAATATAAGCTTAAAGTTATGTCTAAAAAGTAAGACCACACTACTTTCACTGCATTCAGTAGCCAACACTTGAAACCACGATCACTAACTGAAATTGCAAGTTATATAAAACACAAAACTTGCCAAAAAAAAAATCCCACAGCAAAAAGCGGCGAACAGAATATCAAATGGTCCTACCCATCCATGAATGGCTTGCATTGTCTTGAAAACTTGTATGCTGTAATTCTTCCTTCTGCTATGCCTTGAGTTAAAATTCAAAAATCAGAAAAGGCTGTGTGATTTGAAATTGCCCTAAAATGCAATGTAAACATGCCAGACTTCTTGCATGTATAGCACTGTGTATGCTAATGATTGTATCTCAGGGAAAATCCAAAATGTGGTATGTTTGACCAATTCAATTTGTTGAAGTGTATGCAATAACATGTTCATTAAATCAATAAATCAGTCTACAGTCAGTCATATCACCAATACTTTTTTGCCAGTCATTTTGATAACATTGAGGGGGTGATTCTCATTTTTGCTCAGAAGTTATGGTTATTGTATACTACTATTACATCCTTTTTAAAAATTGCTTTTGATTGCTACCCAAATAAAACAACAAATTGTGAGTTTTCTTCTTGCACTGTTTTCTAACTTTTTTTTTCTGTCCTGTAGGTTGTTCAATGAAAGCAATCAGGAAACAACTTCTATTGAAAATGTGATGTGGATTGACACTTCAGTTTCGGTTAAACCCTTATTGTGCCGCATCAAAGAAGCAATGTCTCGCTTGGCTTACCTCTCTTTTGTGATTGGATTTGGTAAGAGGACTTTTTGTTGTTGTTGTTGTTGTTGTTGTTAGGAGTTCACAACAGAATAATACATTGCTTGTACTATATGGTAATGAATTTTGTGCAGTGTACTTTACAATTTAACTATTTTCAGGACAATCTTTTTTATTTTATTTTTTTATTTAAACATATTTATTGGCAAAGTTTGCTCTAAGAGTTACAACGCTCATCAAGAGGGCTCACTTCGAAAAATAGAAGTTACATGTATTTCAATAGCAATAAATTAGGTTAGGTCAGAAACGGCAGACACACACACAAAGAAGGTGAAAAAGGAAGCCAACAGGTAGAACATTATGCTTTTAAACATTCCTTTCAAATCTTGTAAATTCACTTATAAAAGACTGAACATAAAAAAATCATTATTTTGCTCTAGCAACAAAAACAGCGTACCAAATAGGAAAGCTAATGTTATTTGTCATTTCTTACCCTGCCCATGAAAAATAACAGTGAATTCCTTCCTGTCATTTTTACCTGGCTATGTCATTGATGATTTTATGTCTGATATTACAGTGGTGATTCTGAATGCAAAGTCAATGATTTGGGGATAAAATTGAAAAAAGGGATTGAAGTGTAACCTTCCATAAAAGTTACGGCTCAATCACAAGATCCATACATGTGGAATTATCATTCCCCTTTGCTAATAAGTTCACTCCTTATGTAAGGTATTGGAGGACTGGTGATTGCATATTTCATTGTACGACAAAGATGGAGGAAAGAGGAAGAAGAGACAAGAATGATGTATCAGTTTGTGGAAAATATTATTGGTATGATAAATAGTTAATACAGTTGAACCTCCATAAGCAACCACACAAAAGGGCAAAGCCAAGGTGGCCACTTAGGGACAGACCATTTAATTTTTGTGGGGGGGGGGGGGGGGGGAGGGGGTTGGGCAATTACCAAAAAAAAATTCCTGCAGAAGAATTTAAGAGAAGAAACAATTGTGCACAAGAAAGCACATGAAAAAAAATTCAAGCATTTTGGTAAAAAAAGTCTTGCAAATAGTAATGCCAAGAAAAGAAATTCATACTCAGAAGAAATTGCCCCCCCCACAAAAATTTAATGGTCTGTCCCTTACGGAAGGTGGTCACTTACGCGAGGTGGTCGCTTATGAGAGGTGGCCGCTTACGGGAGGTAGTCGCTTATGAGAGGTGGTCGCTTACGAGAGGTGGTCGCTTACAGGAGGTGGTCGCTTAGGAGGGGTGGTCGCTTACGAGAGGTGGTCGCTTACGGGAGGTGGTCACTTACGAGAGGTGGCCGCTTACGGGAGGTAGTCGCTTATGAGAGGTGGTCGCTTACGAGAGGTGATTGCTTACGGAAGGTGGTCGCTTACAGGAGGTGGTCGCTTAGGAGGGGTGGTCGCTTAGGAGAGGTGGTCGCTTACGGGAGGTGGTCGCTTACGGTAGGTGGTCGCTTAGGAGGGGTGGTCGCTTACGAGAGGTGGTCACTTAAGAGAGGTGGTCACTTACGAGGGGTGGTTGCTTACAGGAGGTGGTTGCTTACGAGAGGTCAGACCACAGGGGGTCTTAACTTTGAATTATTTATGCAAGGGACAAAATTTTTGCTTTAATGGACTTGTACTGTAACACATAATTCAATTTGCATCTGTTGTGACATTGAAATATGGGTGAGTGGTCGCTTACCAGAGGTTAAAAACAGTAGTTAAACTCATCGATCAATGATGAGCTTGAAAGCTGGTGCCTTAAAGGATGGTGGAGGCATGGCAATTGAGGTAACCATGGCAACCCTGCGAGTGTCAACCACCAGGCACCGTCACACTGATGGAATCAGTGGAATACTTACCTGATACTCACCTGGGTGGGAGGAGTGGGAGCAAAGATCCGCAAAGATCGCCAAGACTTGACAAGGATCCGCAAAGATCGCTAATGCTTGTGTGATCCGCAAAGATCAGCAAACTGAGCTGCACGCACGTGCGAGAGGCGAAACACCTAGCCGCCCCTTAAATATCCCAAAGCCACCCCGCATGAAGCATACTCGCAAGTAGCGCCACCGCTGACCCAACTTAATGTCTCGAGTTTAACCTAGCCTAAATTGCATTTAGCCCCCAAAAAATTCAAATCATGAGCGTTGAAAGTGGTTGTGGTACCTTACATGTACAAGAGGTTTCGGCTATAGTGATTTGATCGGAAGACATTTGGTGTTTTGGAACAGTGGTCGCTTACGAGAGCTGGTCTCTCATGGAGGTTTCAACTTTATGACATGTAACATTAATTTCACATTTCTTGACTTTACTTTATTGGTAGCTTCCAGGCTAAAAACTACACAAGTCAGTTATTTGTTGCTATTTAATTACAATAAATTATTTGAAATGTACATATTCCCAAAAAGGACTCATTTCATTGTTGGAAAACAACTCTTTGCAAGCTCAAACCATATGAAGTTCTAAATGCAAGATCAAACCATATTAATTACGTCAGTGTTTTTCAGATTCATATATATAATTATATATAATATATATATATATATAATTAAATATAATTATATATAATATTATATATATATATATATATATATATATATATATATATATATATATATATATATATATATATATATATATATAATTATATTGAAAAAAAAATGGTTAAATTCAAATGTTATTAAATTGTAATTGTCCTGCCTTTGGCTTCTTTAGACATCTTAAGAGAACATCATGAAGCGAGCAAAAGTGACAAGAATTTGTTGCCTTATCTTCCAATTCCTCATGTAAGAGATATGTTGATACCTCCATCTGACAGGTTTGTGAAAAAGTCTGGAAATTTTCTTCTCTTTTAGTGCTATGTTCAGAATAATTATCATAACTAGTCTGAAAATATAATAACCTCATTTGTGTAAATAAAGTTTTTCTTAGCTTTGAATTGAAACATAGGCAGGGTTTGTATGGTCATGAAAAAACCTGGACAGTCATGGAATTGTTAAGTTAATTTCCAGGCTTGGAAAGTCATGGAAAATTATGTTCATGGTACAATTTCACTAAGGCAGCATACTTTGTAGAAATAATAAAGCAAGATGAAAAATGATCGTTGTGACAAAATTTTGAAAACAACTGAACTCTAGGTTATGGAAACCTTGAAAAGGTTATGGAAAAAGTCAAGGAATTTTAAAATCTGAAAAGAGTACATGTACGAACCCTGATAGGGCTTAGAAATTCATTCATAGAGACATATTGTTATGTTGGTACTGGATTATTGTGTTGTGTTGCACAATATTTGCATTATTTTGCTCAACTTTAACTCAAATGCATTCTGTTCAAAGAAATCTATATTTCCTACCTTCTTAATGAGCCATTTAGGTTGAAAACAGGAGAAAAATATAAGAGGCCATGTGGGTCACTGACGAAACAATAGCCATGACTGGACGATTGAGTCTTACAAAAGAGATTTTGGCCTGTGCCAGTTCTGAAAAATGAATCCTAGACTTTTGTTGGGTAATTGTTACAGAGGAATGTGGTTCAGGGGTAAGCAGCTGTTAGTGGCTGAAAGTGAACTGCGTGACAACTCAAATAATGATTTTGCAGGAGATTAGTGTACAATGGTAAATGGCTTAACCATTTTGCCTTACTATCAAAACTTCTGTTATTCTTGTCAGATCCCCGTAAGAAAAGGGTGATAATATTTGTTTTGTTCAAACAGACAAAGACTGTCCAAAGCATGGAACAAAGCAGTGCGGTTTTTGAGTGCAAATGAATCTCGCATTCGAGTTGAAAGTCAGAGGATAGCAGGAGAGGATTTTGAAGTTTGGAGGTGGATACATATTGCCACACCCAAACCTCACAACCCCAAATTGTCACTTTCAGTAAGTTTTTGCTTTTTTTGTTCCATTTTTACCTAAGTAATGTCATGGTATGCCAGTCTCCACCTTATTGACCTGTAAGAAGTCTATAAATCCAAGTTCCTTCAGAATAAGCATCAGAAAATTTTGTCCAACAATTATAGGTAAACGGTAAAAGCAAACTACACTACAATTTAAAAGAGCACTTTACCAATATTATTTTGCTCAGTATTAATCACTGTCTCACCAATCTTGTAACAACTATATTACTTCTATGTTTCTATTCCTTTCTTTGTAGTGTGTTTTCTCTTTTTTCTTAAAAAAATGTAATTAAGTTATGTAATTAGTTTTCTATATCTTGCTCTTCATTTTTTTTCTTATCTTGTTAGCTTCAAAAATGTTTGTAATTATTAAAAAAATGGAGTAAACAAATAAATACAAAATACAAGAAGTCTATAACAGACTCTTCATTTCCTTTAACCCTTTTAACTTCCAAGAGTGCAAAAATAAAAATAACCAACAAAAATTCCAAATTACATTTTGTAAAAAATTGAAAAACTAATGGTACCATGCAAAAGTACTGCTGAAGAGGTTTCATTTGAATGGTCACACCATAGGATTTCATCCACAGACTCAAAAGTTAGAGCAAATGGTACCATGCAAAAGTACTGCTGAAGAGGTTTCATTTGAATGGTCACACCATAGGATTTTGTCCACGGGCTCAAAAGTTAGAACAAATGGTACCATGCAAAAGTACTGCTGAAGAGGTTTCATTTGAATGGTCACATTATAGGATTTCATCAACAGACTCAAAAGTTAGACCAGTCCTGCACTACATGTCTCCATAATTGACTCTGGAAGTCAACAGGCAATGGCTTATAAACATTCATGCCGTTTTGCAGCACTGACTGTTTTGTTATTATTATTCTGCAGGGCAACAAACATGGCAAATACTGGCAGGGACAAGGTATGTGAATGTGTAAGAAAAAGCTCTATTCATAAAGTAAAAAGTAGAAGTTCTGAAATGAATTCATCTTTCTTTTTAGCATTTGAAAACTTCCAGTCAGCTGTAAATCCACCTGTAATCAGCCCAACACCATGTTTGAAGATAAGGAACATGTTTGATCCTGATGTGTAAGTTCCACTGATGGTGACTACTAGTGTTCCCACAACTTCCAAGAGTGCCAAAAATAACAATTCTTTAAAAATCCAAAATTCCATTTTGTAAAATAGTGTAAAACAAATGGTACCTTGCAAACGTGCTGCCGAAGAGGTTTCATTTGAATGGTCACACCATAGGATTTCATCCACAGACTCAAAAGTTAGAACAAATGGTACCATGCAAAAGTACTGCTGAAGAGGTTTCATTTGAAAGGTCACACCACAGGATTTCATCCACAGACTCAAAAGTTAGAACAAATGGTACCACGCAAAAGTACTACTGAAGAGGTTTCATTTGAATGGTCACACCATAGGATTTCATCCACAGACTCAAAAGTTAGAACAAATGGTACCATGCAAAAGTTCTGCTGAAGAGGTTTCATTTGAATGGTCACACCATAGGATTTCATCCACAGACTCAAAAGTTACAACAAATGGTAACATGCAAAAGTACTGCTGAAGAGGTTTCATTTAAATGGTCACACTACAGGATTTCATCCCCAGACTCAAAAGTTAGAACTGCACTACATGTCTTCATAATTGACTCTGGAAGTGAAAGAGTTAATTGGAACCTAAATATGATCCTGTTTAGGGCTAATCGAACAGATTTGACCCAGCCTGTTTTCAATGTTCTTGCGTCTATTACTTACATCATAGTTTGTCTCACGATGTGGTCTTTGACAAGTGGCAAGTGGTAAGGTCAGGTGTGATTGTTGAATCTCCATCTGCATTGTTGTTTTTTATTTCCCCCTTAGCTTAAAGGGAATATTATTTCATTTTATCTCCATGCATTTTTCTTGTGAGTCAACAGAATAAGAGTCAAAGAAAGAAAAACAGAGGAAGAGAAACATATCTGACCCGAAGTCATTATGTAGAACGTTTTCTTTCCTGATTTTTGTAGTGAAACTGAAGATAGCTGGCATGTGATGATTCAAGATGCCATATTGGAGAAGTGTATTGAGAATGGAGCAGGGGTTGTTCACATAGCAGTAGACAAGAGTTCTAGTGAGGTACCATTCAAAGAACTTTTTTAAACGTATTATAATAGCTTCTAGGAGAATACAGACAGCTTGATGTGCCCTGGTCAACACTGTTATGGCAAAAAGTTTACTTTTTCAAACTTAAAATGGGATTTTTTTTTGGGGGGGGGGTGGGGGGGGGAGGGGAGTATGAATATTACCTGGAACCACAGAAAGCCGCTGTCTCCAGAACATGTAACAATCCAGCCACTTATTTTAGAGCAGTTTGCTACGAAGGAAAGGTTATGTTAGTCCTGGTTTCTTTGGTTTGTATTGATAGCATGCAATTATTACATTTGTTTGACATATTTCAGGGATGTGTATATGTTAAGTGTGACACACATCATTCAGCAGGGCTCGCCTTCAGAAGTTTACATGGATGTTGGTTTGATGGTGAGTATATATGTTATGAGTAATTTTCAGGATTGCACGCATAGGAGGCTATGCTACTCCATGATAGGTACCACAAAGTGTCCTCATCTATAAAAGTTCACCACAATACACATAATTCTGTCACATATAAAGTAATATGAAAATAACAGATAACTCTGTCAAATATGAAGTATTTGTTAAACAATACTTGCATGCAATCCTGGACATAAGTGTATGTTACTGCACTGTACCAACAGTTAAGTGAGGGTGTGTTCTAAGAGTTCTTATGGGGAGCCCAAAGGGAGTCCAGCTATAAAATGAAGGGTGCCCAGCAGTTAAGCTATGTGCAGAAACTCAGCTTTTCTTGTCATCCGAAGACAATGGTTAGTCCCCTGTGGCACCCGGGCACTGCTAGAGCACATCCCTGGTTAAGACATAAAAAGGGGGGCATGTGCTTACATAACTAGCTACTACAAACCAGGCAGTTTAGGAGAGTTTAAAATTACTTATGCTCAAGTTTACATAAACTACCAAATTCTCCCAAACGCCCTTTTGTGTAATGAGGCCCAATGCAATGCCCATCTTATTCAAATGATGCAGATAGTGTCAGATCGAAAGGTGTTTCCTGGTTGTTCAAACCATTGTTGGTTAGCTAGCTAGATTATTTGGTTATTTCTTTATTCTTTTTTTTTTTTGATAAGATTTATCAAAAGAAAAATAAGACAGTCTTTTTTTGTCATTTTGTGATGCAACACCAAGAAATTACCAGAACAACAGTTATGTAAGCTGACATTTTGTACATTGTAAAGAGTTTACACCACGTTGATTTTAACGTTTCAAGCTCAATTTAAAACAGCACTGGCAAGATGCTCCTTGCATGGTTTGCTTTTGTTGGTTTGCTCATGAAATCTCATGGAGGACATGAGATCTTGATTGCTTATGTGTAAGCATTAATAGGAAAGGATATGTAGTTTATCAAATCACCTCTCACTCATAATAATTTTTCTTATTATGACCTTAGAATTTTTTAGGATCATTCGTATTTTATGAATATCAGTTACTGTAATAATAATTGTACTGAGTGGAGTACAATTCAGGGAGTAATCGGGTGAGTAATTTCAAATTGGTTGTTTCGTATGGTAATTTACATTTGGGCAAAAACTAGTCACCATAAAAACAATGTGATTTACACATGAAAAACAGATAGGTTTGTACCTAAACAAAGCCTCACTTTCACTCAAAGGCCAGGATACATACAATAATTTTACACAACTGTAAAATGGTCTGTTGCATAATTTGACTTTCAATATTATTGCAGGCCGTCTTGTTGCTGTGAAGTATCTAACTTTGAAGCGGTACCATCAGCGGTTTCCTGTGGCTCTGGAAGCTACTGAACGCCTTAACCCATCAGGGTCTTCACCGTCCTCTCTTGTTACATTTGATCCAGATGAAGCAGGAGAAGATATCAATGATTCTGATGTTGAATATTAGTTTCCTGCTCCTATTGCTCATCAAGATGGTAACTGGCCCAAACTAAATTGGCCACAATCACAGATAATATGGAAATGCGATGTAAAGTTCTGCAGAGCCATCTTGTATTTGGGACTTTGAATCATGGTTTTGTGAGTAGAGGAAGATGGACGTAACGCCAGTTATATTTTAGTTCCGGGATGTGAATGAAAATGAACTGCAATGGTGTTTCAAGCATTTAACTGTTTTTTTTAAGAGCAAATTTATGTAAGGGCTACATTCCAAATATCAGCTCAGAACCCATTGCAGCAATTTACTTTAATCCAAGCTGATAACACAAATGTAAAGTAACGTCTGACATACACGACCCAGATCTAAGTCTAATTTGTTGCCAATTGTTTCCAAAGAAAGCCATTAGTGCAGTCGTTTCTCACAGGTCATTTTGCAGGCCAGGTGGGAGGGGGGTGGGGGATAATGATGTGGCATTAAGCCAGGTTGTCTATTAACTCAGGCAGAGTTGATACTTAACACGAATCAAGTCTGAACTAGTGCCTGATCATATAGGTACTGAAACGTTTCATGATCTGGGAGTTGTACCGGTAGTTCTCCTTCGTTAAGTTGTATTAAATCAATGGATTACTTACAGAAGTAAACCACCCCCGGATCAATATAGATACTCAACAGGAAAAGATTTCATAGCCTTCGGAAATTCCCTTTATCACATGCAGTTTTATACAAAGTGAGTAATTGCTCGGTTATATTTTGCACTTCAGCAGCAGTCTATCCATAGATTTGATATTTGAGATTTGTTGACATGTAGTTAGGTAACTGGTATAATATTTGTATCATTGCAGTGAGCCATTTCTGATTGCCTTGTTTCCAAAGCGAGGCTTGGTGCCCAGTATCATATGAAATTGTACCAAGCCCCCCTCAGCTTGCTTGCAGACATCTCCTATTTCCTGGTTGTGCCTAAATCATACAGTCCAGAAGGATGTCGGACACCTTATGGAAACTTATATAACGTAATTTCGACACTTAGAAATTTATTTTCAATAAATTTTTAAGTGTAAAAAAGAAAATCTAAATTGAACCTGTGACCTCAGCTAGGCTTAGGCCCCGTCCACACGTATCCGGATATTTTTGAAAACGGAGATTTTTTTCTCCGTATTCGAAAACATCCGCGTCCACACGGACCGTATTACAATCGTATTTGCCCGTCCACACGTATACGCGAAAATTTTTCGAATACGCTAGACTTCACATGATGAGCATGCGCAGGCTACTGGCACATGCGCGCTGTGAGAAGCATAAGCCCGCGAAAATCAAAGAGTTTGCCGCCATCTTTGTTTTGACGTCATTGTATTCGAAAACCTTCGTTTTCGACCGTCTACACGAATACGATAAATCTCCGTTTTTAAAAATCTACAGTCTGGAGAGCGTATTCAAAAACCTCCGTATTTGTTGCCGAAAACGCCGTTTACGTGTGGACGGGAGGTGCAAACGAAGAAAAAAATCTCCGTTTTCGAAAATATCCCGATACGTGTGGACGGGGCCTTAGGCTTACATAGCCTACCGTACCACTGTACCACCTAGCTTCTCGGGTTGAATAGTCCTAAATTTAACAATACAAGACGCTGTGGGAGCGTATACTTGGGCGTCGTTGTATTAGGCGTATTGGAATGAAAATATCTTGGAAAATCTTCATGCACGTCAGTTTAGGGTTTGATGATAGGGAGAGCGCTGAGTATTGGGATAGTCTTGTATGTCGTTGACTGTTGGTGTACATTTGTAAAGTGGAACACGTGAAGACTTACGTGAAGTGCGGGTGCAAGGATTATATTTAACGCTTGTAGAATTTGGAAAAGCTTAATTGTGGCCAGCGAAACTGCAAGGAAAACAGAGAATTCATGGCAGCGCATATTCTGTATACAGGTTTCAAATTACCCTTTTGACATATGCAAATTCGGTGCACTTTTTCCTGACAACTACAACAAACTTAAAAGGGCTAAATTTGTTTTCTGTCTTTTCTGCTACGTACCTTTCATCGATTATTATATTTAGTTTCATTCAAGATTTATCTTCACAATTGGTAAACATGAAGTTGGCACTTGGCAACCTCGTTCCCAGGATCTCTCATCTTCCCGCCCCCTGGAGCGAGAGAGGAGAGACCGTCTCTCTTCGGGAAGATGAGAGACCCTGGGAACGAGGTTGGGCACTTGGGGCCCTTGTGTCCCTTGTTTATACAAAGTGACCTATTTTGGTTTCGTTCGCTTTCTGACTGAAAACTCACTCCACTCGAAATTTTTCCATAACCGTTCACAGCCAGCCGTTCGAAATTTTTGTTCTGTTTCGGCCGTTCACTGCAAGCCGTTCAAAATAATTGTTCAGGCGTTCAAATGAAATTCGATCTGTTGGCAGATCTCGTTGCCTAGCACGTGATCAAAATCTGCCGTGAAGAAATTGTTGTTTCTTGTTGCACCTTTCTCGATGTAGTGCGAAAGTTATTTTATTGTTATATCTAGAAGAACTAGTCGTTTGAAACTGTATTTTTGTAATGGACAATTTTATATAAGTGACGATTTGTCCGCCCGTTTTAGCGCACGGATGGGAAATTGTCATAAATCGGACAGTTCCATTGTAAAGATTCTAAAGATGAACATGTACCTTTGAGAAGTCATAACTCGAATAATATTCCATCGATTCAATTGAATTAAAGACTGAATAACGGCTAAAGAGTAAGCGATCAAGATATCAGAATTTATCTGCCACTAGAATTTAATTTTCGCCGGCGAGCATATCAAGAAAGCGTTGAAGCTAGCCGAGACGCCAGCTGACCAGTATTCTTCTCCTCGTTACGCTTGATTGAGTTTGACGCACGCGCATTAGAGCCCAATTGCAAATTCGTGCACTACCAAGCTGCATTTCATAACTTGGGCTCTCCGCCCAAGTAATAGAGCGTTTTCACTGACGTCATATCAAAATTCAGAAGCAGTTTTCGATTCTAAAATGTTTATGGAATTGTAGAGAGTTTAAAACTACACATCTGGGCCAAATTTTGAAGCGCAAGAGCATTTCATTCAAGAGTTATAGGCGAATGAGTTTTGATAATTTTAGTAAGAAATGTATGGAGCGGCCATCTTGGTGTTCCACTTAGGAACACCAACATGGCGTCCAAAAATTTAAAGACTTCAAAGTCTTAATAACACCAAAAATCTCATCACAAAATATTGTATTCACTATAAGAGGCATGAAATCGGCTTATAAGGATCTATAATTCATTAATAACTTTCAACTAGTTCCATTTTGTTTATTTTCACGGCTTATCTGAAATAGCGTGACGAATTGCGTGACACATTTACAACCTTTATAAATCGAAAACGAAACATCGTTAAAATCTGAAACTTTTTGTGAAAGATTATAACACTGGTATCCACATACCATGTTAGAAACAGCTTTGTAGGATGTATACTTTAGATTTTTTAATTTTTATGACGTCATGTGAAAACGCTCAAAAACTGCTACTGAAAGCTAACCAGTTACTCCGTTATATAATTCTCAATAAGGTGTCCGACGTCCTTCTGGACGGTATGATTTGGGCTTGAATAGGAGACCTCTGCACGCAGGCAAGCCTCCCTTTGATTAAGAGGCTTAAGGCAAGTCATAAATGGCATATTCTAAAGTTGATTGTTTACCAAATTATTTGTTGTTGCTGGTATTGAGCTCAAGTGCTGGAAGACCTGCGTTAAACTTGGGACAATGGAGTAAGGAAAGAGAAATGGGTTCCATCTGCATGTACCGGAGCACAGAGTACGTAAAACAAAAGAAACAAAGAACGACAATAGTACAAACGCAAAACAAGACCAAAAGTACAATACCTCGCAAACAATAGAAGACCATGGGTACTGGTACATGCAGAAAGACCCGAGAAATTTGCTCACTTTTTAAAAAAAAAAAGATTTGTTTTACTTACGAGAATTGTGACAACTGACAACTTCACAGGAAAGGTCTGCTCAACAGCTTTTACTCTTCAGGATTTAAACCACATCCAAAAGTTAGAACCACCTTCACCTTGTACAGAAAAACTATTACCCAGAAGCTCCTATTTAGGTAATAATTTATGCAATTTAATAATTTCATTGAAAAATAGTCAAGAATGTACATTTTCGTTATCCCTGTTTATATCATGGTTCCGTTCTTCAACTTGTCCCAAGTGTGACATGGGTCTAACATGCACACTGTAATTTTATTGAGTTAATACACAAAATTTTGGAAACAGCGATGTTTTCTTTTTGATGTTGAAATGTACGTGGGTATTTAAAGGGACAATGTCGCGGGAATTTTACTCGTTTTGGTCAAAACTCTACTAAATATTTGACTTAGTACCTAAGCACCTTTGTTATTAAACAAAATACTCTTAGGGCTGATTTACACGGTACAACTTTGTCGCATGCGACACGCTTAAAACATGCTTACCGTATGCTTACAACACGAAAGTCATATAAGCATGCCGTACGCGTGTCGCATGCAACAAAGTTGTACCGTGTAAATGGGCTCTTGGAACACCGAGAAAAATGCCAAGTGCGGCCTCGTCCTCAGGGTGTTCTCGGTTTTCAATATGGCGGCGGTCCGGGAAAATCAGACTGAATGGAAGAACAATTTTTTCAAGTTGCAATCCATATCCATCCAGGCTATCCGCAGGCAAAGTAGAATCTAAAAACCGGACTCCCTCAAACGTCTGAAAATCGAACCTACAGGCTGAAGAAGGCAGACGCCAGAGGGAACAGATGTGGTATAAATCAAGGCATGTGCTAAAACCAGGAATACCCGGAACAGCCCGCAACACCGCGGAACAGCCCGGGCGACAGTCCGGAACACCGCCGAACAGCCCGGAACACCGCGGAACATTAAAAAACTGAAATAAAATATATGTATGCACTGGATTTTTGAAAACCAGGTCCTTCTGAGTAAGCGCGTGGGAATGTGTTTCTCGTTATTTTTTGTCGTTCGAAAAGTTTACAATATAAAATCAAAACGCTATTGCTAGTATTTTTTCTCTCGCTCTCGCTTCCTTTCGCTTTTCTCTGTTGTCTGTGATTTTCGGGGTAATAGAAAGCCTTGTTCGAGTTTGTTGTAGTGAAATTGCTGTAATTTTCATTAAACACGTTTTCAAAAATTCAGCTATTTAACAATTATTGGACGAGGTTGAGCATGATAGCGATAATTATCAAGGCCAAAGTTTGTGTTATCTGCCGAAGCTGAAGGCAGAGGCGGATAACACAAACTGAGGCCTTGATAATTATCGCTATCATGCGAAAACCGAATCCAATAATTGTTTTATTATGCATATTCCTGAGCTGCACTTGCATACCAACAAACTATTGTCTGTAGGTACGACGTCACTTCTACATATATAAAATTCATTGTCTGTAGGTATGACGTAACAGAAACAGCAAGCAATAATTAGCTGCGTGCTTATAGCCAATCAAAATCGAGCTAGTGACACCAATGTATAATACATAATGTATAGTGTTAAGTACATGTGGTAATATGATACATACATACATAAACTTTATTCGAGTGTCAATAATATTTAGCTGTGAGGCTAATTGGGGACACCACTATATATAGTGGTTAGTACATTACTCGTGCTGTATAAGGCAACGAGGTAAGGTTTGCCTCCGTTTTTCTTTTTATTATTGTGTTTATGTTTTCGTGTCTCCTTTTGTGTATCGCATTAGATCTGGGTACGAGAATACGCACGCATACACTGCGGGAGACTTTTGAGAAGAAATAAGAGAAGAAAGTGCTAAAATTTTCAGATAATGTCTTCCAAGGAAACACACGCTTAGCTTCAACAAGCGGAGAGGATCGAAATTTCTATTGTACTGTTCCGTTGTTCCGGGTGTTCCTGGTTTTATAAATCAAGAGTGTTTTTGCTTTCAGCGCCTATATCAGTGGTGAACACTTCATTTCATGAAACTTCGAAAGGCTTAGTTTGGTGGTATCTGAGTAGAACATTTTAACAATATTCGGACAAACATGTTTTGTCATTGTTTGGTTCATTGGTTTCGTTTCTGGAATTCAAATTTGTTCAGTGGAAACATTTTGAAAACGCCAGAAATGTCGGAAGGTTTAACAAAAATCTGTCAGCGCCATACATCGCATCTGGATCTAATCCAACCTTAAAAATTTCAAACTTCTGCTAAATCAAAGCTGTCAACTTTTGAAGTTTGAACACCTACAACATTTTTGAACACTGAACCTGACTGAACACGTCGCCCGTAGTTGTGTACAGGGAGGGACTGGTTGAAGGGACTGATGTAGTCTTTATTATACTGGTTTATTATTTTTATTTGCTCAAAATAACAGTGTGATTTGGCCAGTTTACACTTTTATATATATTCGGGCGGGGAATTTGGCATAACCGGCCCAAACTTGTCCCCTGTTATTTGTGGAACAGCGTGCGTGACGACAAAAATAATTGAACTTCCCTTTTCAGCCTTTTTTCCGCTCTACACTGATTCTCTTTTGTTTAATATTGTTTTGTTTTATTCGTTCACAACGAGACTGAACTGCAGGTAAATCCCCGATTAATGGCTTTGTGCCAGAATCGAAAGTGAACGCTTTCAGTTTTATTGGGGGAATCCCCAAGCCTCGTTTTCGAGCCTCCTTAGATAAGCAGAAAAAAGCATTGATTTTTGATGGCACGACACAAACTCGAATACTCGATGAAGTTGAGAGCATTTCTTTGTTTTGAACTGGTCTGTTTCTAAACCATGTCTGAAGACAAGAGACCTATTTATAGGGCTTACAGCTTAAATGGAAGCGATGATGCCCTCATTGTGGACGGAAGAACAGGCAGTATAAATCAAGATGAATGTAGAGAGCGCACATCTTCCATGTCTGTTCACCACGAAGATGTCGACAGAGAAGTAGCCGCAATCCAAGAGAACAGGCCAGTGACTAAAGATGACGCTATTATAAATCTAAGCTTGACTGATTCTCCCAGGTTGGCTCCGTTGAGAGATTTTCTCCGTTTCACATTCCAGTGGTTTCCAAAAACCGCGACATTCGCGAAAAAGGCGATCTGGACTACGATGCAGATGATAATCGTGGGATTCCTAGCGTTTTGCTACCTTTTTGATATGGGTACCTTCGGTAACAGATCCCTGGTTGAAGAGCAATGGGAAGAAACGGTGACTGCGGCCAAAAATATCATCTGGTCTCTACGCATGCTGGAGATGAACATTCTTGGGGTGCTGTACTTTCGAAAGCGTCACCTGGAGATGTTGACGGAAGTGATCCTGACAAGGCGATATTGGAAGAAGGCTAAAAAAACTATCAACAAAGTAAGCCTTGCTGTGTTTTTAGGTGTCTTCGTCTTGCCTGTGGGTTTGAAAGCTGTCCAAATGAACTTGTCAACTCGGAAAGTGCAATCGTTCAACACAAAGCAAGTAATTTTGAATAATTCCCTGGCAATTCTGGTTCGCCTTCTAGCTTTGCCGATTTTCTTCGCCTTTGTTCACGCAGTGTACATCATGTTCACCCAGATTCGCTATTTCAAAGAGCAAATCCAAAAGTGGCCCGCAGATAAGAAGGAAGAAGCAAGAAATCGGTTTAAGGATATCGAAATCATGATTCGAGATGCAGAAAGGTCTTTTCAACCTTTCTTAATTACACACCTGCTACTGTTGTTGTTGCTACTGATTCCTACCATATTTTCATGTGCTGAGCGCTTTCAAAATGAGATTTACTACAAGCAGAGGTATATGGACTCGATAAAGCTAGCGTCAGCTGGAAAGGTCCCTGTAAACACGGTCATACTTGTTACTAACTTCAGCAGCTTCTATCAGAACAAGGAAATGGCCCTATTTTCGAAGCTAAAAATCCTGAACACCACCTATCCCCAACCTATGTTACCGCCCCAAGAAACTGAAGACAAGACAGACTGGAACGGAGTTGCAAAGATCGGTTGTGGCGCGCTCGCGGATTTCCTGGAAATGTTCGTTTTGTACACCCTGCCGTTAGTGTTCTTGGCCAAATTGCACAAGATCATGACAAGTCTACCAGAAGTCGTGCGAGGTCTGAAATTCTCAGAACAGAGGGAGAATGGATACCTGTTCCAAAACAAGCAAATCTTAGACGAGATGCTGGAAGATCTGTCAGCTGGCAGGGGGATTCGGATACTGGGTATGAATTTGACAGGTGTCAAAGCTGTTTTGGTAACACTGCTGATGCCGTTTCTCACGGCAGCAATTCATCTGTTACTCTTGCATGTTGACCTGAATTGAGTCAAGCCTTACACCAGGGGGTGGGGTATGGGGGCCCTCCTCATAATTTTGGGTGGGGTATAGTGGCCAAAGCCCTGACTCTTTTTTTTTTTTAGACCACTGTGTGTATTTTATGCCCAATTTATACCCCTCCCCTATGTTAACGACCGTGGTGACACCACAACATACATAAACCTTAACGGGGATAGTGTCACAAAGATTTGATAATCTTTTTGTTTAATAAAAGATTGTGATCATACACAAGATTTTATCTTTCTAGGTAAACACAGTGAATTCTAAAAAAGGGAGAACCAACCACAGCCATTTTTTATTGATTCCTCAAAGACACAGGGAAAAACTTGAAAAAATGCCATTTCCATTTTTTTCCATATCTTATTTTTATCCTGGCCTTCCCTGCTAAAGACACAGATTGATAGATTCAGTGGACCAATAATATAATTAACAAAACTAGATGAGTATTTTTAAATTTGCTTTGATACAAAATAATTATGTATTTTGGCTTTTCAAAGTGATACTAAAATGTGTTGACATGACATGACCCTTTTAGAACAAAGAAGAGTCACTATATTACCTGGAATTGTATGCTCCGTCATACCTATTCTGAGCCTAAATAATGCTGCGCAGTAAATATGGGGTAATAATCATATTTGTATTGTTACTAAAAATTTGGTTGTTGTTCGTCGTGGTGTGTAAGATAGGTAAACGATTGTTTCGTTTGTCTCACGATGGAGTCACTTTAAGATGTTAATCGCGACGTTTCGACCGCTATTACTGCTAGTCTTCATCAGGCGATGAGGTCGATTTTGTTACGTGTCGCTTATGTAGCACGTTGGCTTGTTGCTATTGGTACATTTCGATCCTCATTATTATTCCGAAAAGATGTTGTTCCCTCTCCAGTCCGATCTGATATTGGTCGGCTGTTATGCTTCTTGATTGTAGGCATCCACGCTTTCGGGAATTTCAATCAAGAAGCATAACAGCTGACCGATATCAAATCGGACCGGAGAGGGAACAACATCTTTTCGGAATAATGAGGATCGAAATGCACCAATAGCAACAAGCCAACGTGCTACATAAGCTACACGTAACCAATTGACCTCATCGCCTGATGAAGACTAGCAGTAATAGCAGTCGAAACGTCGTGATCAACATCTTAAAGTGACTCCATCGTGAGACAAACGAAACAATCGTTTACCAATCATATTTGTATTATTAGAAAATGTCGTTTTGGTGTTAGTCCTAGTTTTATATCCCCGATTAATGCTTGTTTTTAAAATTATTTAATTTACCATAGGCGTTTGATCTGGGAGGTTAAACTATATTTAGATTTTAGGTATCATATCTATAAGAATTAGGAAATGAGAGGAATCCAATTTAACTTTTTAAATCTATCCTAAATTTATATTCATGATTGATCAGCTTAAAACTCAATTATATCATAGAAATTAATAGGTACATTTAAACATTTTCTTGGTTTGAATAGTTATTTTTATATTTTATTTTACAGACAGAAACAATAGTAAGTAATTTAGTAATAACTGTTACTAAGCTAAGGGGGCTTACCCTTGGTCAAAACTGGCCGGCAAAGGGAAACAAAAGGAATGACAAGAGATTCAGGCACCCTGACATTGTTATATTGTAAAATATACTGAAAAAAGACATATATTTGAAGTATAAATACCATTTAAATGGGGTATTAATTATCATTCCAATATTTTAGGATATTATTTGTAGTTAAATATTGTGCCATGCATTGGAGATTTTAAGCACAGGGAACAGGCACGACAACCGCGATGTTGAAACTGTGAAAAGACTGGGGAGAGAATGCGGTTTTGGCATGAAGTTACAAGTCTCTATTTAGTACAATACTGAGTGCAGTTAGATGATAAGGTACAGTGTACACTTTATTTGGTGGTTTTTGCAACCACAGTTTTCCATTAAAATAAAAACAAGCTTTCTGTAAATAAATAGAACCAAATTAAGGATACATAACACTTTTCAAGCATCAACCTCTTTCATTTTTGGAAATTCGGGGTTTTTGTTCATCACAAATGATTCAAGTTTATATATGATTCAATCTTTGAATCTGTGGATGAAATCTATTCAAGTGGTAGCTATTGACTGATGCTCATATGGTACGAGTTTTGTTTCTTTTTTCTGATTTAGAAACTGCTGTGAAAAATTGATAAACTGGTAGTCAGTCAACCTCATTACCAGGACATTCTCCTGACCTTCAAAATGGTGGGCGAAGAAACCCATGTGAGAAGAATCCTGGTGTATTTTGTTGCATTAATGTAAAACATCATAAAATGTCTTCGTTTTATTTGAACTACAGATTCAGATTACCAGAAATCACACACAATTGCATATCGCTGGAAACAACCCCCAAAACACCATTTCATTGTGTGTCAAGTGACAAAATACTTCATGATTCTCAGAGTAGTTTGGCAGAGTCTTGTCCTGGGCTTTCTCACCTGAATTGCCATTTTGAAAGCAAAGAAGGTTCTGGAAGGAGGTTGACTAAATCTTCCTACAGACACTGTATGAAATTTTGCTATAGACTTTAATCATTCATTGTCTTAGTTTCACCACTACTGTGGCTACATCCGTTCAAGCTTAGTACCCATGGTTTGCCTGCCATATCTGCTCAGCTTATTCTAACCAATGATTCTACTGAGTAGGAAAGTTACTAAAGCCACCCAGTGGCTGGCAAAGTCCAAGTGCGACCATTTACTAAGTGTGTGCTTCATGCCATAACCCTGAAACATGAAAATAAAAAGAGAACGAGAAAGTGAAAGGGAATCACTATTGTATCTAGTTGCTAATTTTTTGTTTATTATCATTCAAATAAACAGAAATTTCACTTTTAGCTCTCAACATTTTAATCAGAATTTTATCAGAATTCAATGACAATGACAACTATTTTTTGGACAATGATATGTAATTTACAATAATTATTAAATAATTATATCGCCTACAATATGGCAGGAGTTCTTAGGAAGCTCTGTACTTTTCTAAGAAGTTCCACATAATTAAACAGCAGGTTAAAGACATTGAGACCACACGAAACTCAGTTTTAAGTTTTAAACAATAAAAATGTAACCTGTAAGTCAGTTTCCTATCATGTGATGTACATAAAAATGTTTTATAATACTCAATAAAAGCTGCCATTGTTAGTAATGGTATTCAATGGTAATGGTATTCTGCTTGTTATCATTCTTATCAATATAGCAGTTGTTACAGCCAAATAACTCTTACAAATGTAGTGGAATTTATGCTAAGTTAAACACCAGACAATGCTGTTCAGCAGTTGACTGTGGGTATGTGGGGTGGCCCAATAGTTTTTGCAGGGTTGTGTTGTTTTACAGCTCCCATGTGGATGTCAGCCCATTTTGTGCTTGTTGCCTTTTGTTGCTGACCATTTTACATGTACCTACTTGCTCCCTGCCCATCTCAAACTCCAGGTAAGTATAGGGTAAGTAAGTATTTTTTAAAAACTGATTTTCAGTGTGATGGTGCCTGGTGGTTGCCACTCACAAGGTTGCCATGGTTACCCTCCATGCTTGGCTCAATTGCACGTGGCTCCACCAACCTTATAGGCACCATCCCCATTCTCATCAATTGGCGATGAGTGTAAGTGACACTATTTCAAGTGTAATGGTCTATGCCAGTTCAACTGAGAAAACAGAGCATAACGCACCAAAATAATAAATTTTAAATGTTACCCTTTCCTGTACTTCTGTGTCCCCGCCAAACATGATTCCCAAATATGCCAAGTGAAATACTGAGAGAAAGCTAAAGCCAAGGTTTGCAGCAATTACCCAGAAATTGGCCTGAAAGAGATGTGTTAATCAGTAACTGTGGGTGATCAAGTGCCTGGAACACTGACGTACAAAGTGTCTTGAGACAGAGACATAAATCTGACCATAAATCTGAGAATAATATTATCAAGGCCACGCACGGTTTGTGTTATCTGCTGAAGCTGAAGGCTGAGGCAGATAACACAAACTGATACCTTGACAGTTTTAGCCATCATGTGAAAACCAAATCTAATAATTGTTTTATTACACATTGAAAAGACTAATTCATCATTTCAGGCCAAACTTTGCAGTATTTTGTTGCCTCTTTCATTGCAGATTGTGAAATCCTGCAGCATGTGGCATACTTCCATGACTTTACTGATGTGACATTACATCTGCAAGCATAAATCCCACTGTTTATTGTTGATATCATGTCACAATTTGATGTCAGCATGAATTAGCTAGTATGTGCTCTCAGTCAACGAGATAGAGATAGTGAGCAAAGTGTATAATCGGACCCACCCTTTCCCTTTTCAAAAGCCCTTCAATGTAGTTGGGGAAAAATGAAACAACCTACAGAACAGGTGGAGCAAAACAATAAACTCAACCCCACACTCCCTCACCCAGCCCCATGACCAAGTCTGAATTCACCAATACTTGTAAATAGTATGAACAGTACCATACCAGTAAAATGGTCAAAAAAGGTGATCCGTTCATTTGAGTTTTCATGCGATCTTAATTTCTTCATGTCACAGATCACCTATGTATTTTAATATAATTATTCCTCACCTCATTGTACATGTGTCCACATTCTGTCCTGCATTTCCTTGCCAATATACAGGCATTGAAAATTCTCCCTAGCTTTTGACGAAACACTAAAAAGAATATCAGTGTTGTAACAATATACAGGATGTGCCATCTAGCAGTCATGCACATTATGAGATATAGGATGGACTTGTATATTACAGGTAAAGCTTGTTTTCGTTTGATTTGCCATCTTGGATCAGAGTTTTAGTGTTGAGTGCACAGGTGTTTTATTTATACTGAAATGTAACTTGTCACATGTTTGTACCAATAATTTGAACTTGCTTACGCACACAGCAGTGCAACATAAAATTCAAAAGATTCATATCACTTTCATTGGCTCTCCCACAAAGTAAAAGGACATATCATGATGCTCTTAAAAGTATTATTGTGTGTAAACAGGAACACTGCTGACTGCCATTTTGACTAGTGAGTAATTATAAGGGATTCATTGTGTGATGTGTGTGGGAACAAAGTTATCTGACTCACCATGTTCAATATAAGCATAAGTTCCTATAGAAATTAACACTGCGGCAAGTTGAAAATTAATACCCTGAAAGACAGGAATTACATGCACACAGATTTCACAAAAATTGTCCAAAAATGTAAGCAATACAAAATAATAGCAAAAAATACTTGGGTTTTATTGGTTTGCTTCAATTTCAAAATAACTAAGAAAAAAATCTTCTTTAAGTACTAAAAATATTAGTACATGTATGAATTCTTGATCCTTGCAATACTGTGAAATGTTACATGTCATGAACAGAAGTTTACCTGTTTAACTTATTTGTTACAGATGAGAGATTGATCATTATTTATCAGGCTAAGGAGGGGGTAAGTTAAATGGGCTGGGGATGGGGGGGGGGGGGGGATGTTGGAAAGTCTTACATAGTGGGATTGTGAAAGTCCTAGGGAGGGTTTAAAATGTGCTTGTGTTGCACATGAATAAATTCTTACTGCAATACATTACAGCGTGATAAATGGAGGTCATATACACCTTATTCCAAAATGGTGGCCAATTTATTATTCTTTTATATGTATGTTAATTAGCCATTGTTGCCTCGTCAGCATGTGCAAAATACAACAGAATTTCCACGCGAAAATTAGGCAAAGGGGGCTAATTGAAATAAATACAAAAGTATAATAAATTGCCCGCCATTTTGGAATAAGGTGTGTATATTTCAACAAGACAGGTTGAGTATGAAATACTGACCTCCCCTCCCTTAAAGAGGGGGACATTGGGGATTTGCGGTGTTGCGGTGTTGCTCATATTTTTATGCGGTGTTGCGGTGAATAAAATCCCAGCTTGCGGTGTTGCGGTGATCTCAAACCGTACGGTGTGCGATGTTTGCGCTTTAAAGTCTGCGGTGTTCGGTGGAACGAAATTATCTGCGGTGTTGCCGTTTCCTGTTTGACCCTTGTCAGATATAAATTTAGCCTCTATATGTTATTTATTCCGTACACTTACTTATGAAAAGCACCACCATTATGTTTAATTTGTAACAAAAAGCAGTCCAATACTGTCTAGTGAATCTTCAATACCCTGCCGGTCGCCAATCCTAAGCCTTTTTCATTTATAAGTAACTTGACAAAAATATATATTGCGGTGACGGTGTTTCGTCGATTTTTCTTGCGGTGATGCGGTGTTCGGTAATTTTTTTTGCAGTGTTGCGGTGTTCAGAGCCCCCCAATGTCCCCCTCCTTAAAAAACCCCATCAATAATGCAACCTCGTCCCATTTTCAAAATGGTGGGGCTGGTGTAGAAACTTCTGGACAAGGCTCCTAAAATCATGGTTGCCACAGCCACAGGATTTGGAAATTCCCTGACTTTTCCCTGACAAATGTAAAATTTCCCAGACCAAATAAATTAAAAAAAATTCAAAAATTAGTCGTGGCAATGGCCATGCCATGAACAGTAACCATGGGAAATCCAATTCAGCTAGCTTTCAAGGTACGTAAGTGGACTGTTAAAATAATGTTGTTTCACTTCAGCTGTGTTTCATGGTAATACAACCCAGAAATGGCTATATACATCTTGCCGCGGGTGGAATAAAATTTTTGTTTTACTTACCTTGACATTAACAGCTCGCATTCTTGATAATTTACACAAAAACATGCTGAGTTGGCAATAAACAAACGAGCGGATCCGTACGGACAGTTCACAGTTGTTTCTCAGAAAGTAGTGCTATTTTGTCTTCGCTGTTACTGTTGTGGAGTTGAGAAATCGGGAGCAAACTGCAGTGGACATCACAGTGGATTTTTGTTTATTACATGTACTAAACAGAAACAATCTCAAAATCATCTTTTCTGTTCGCCAGACTGCGTGTCGATATAAGCTTAAAAGAAGACAAAGAATAAGCATTTGGCGACATGCAGTCTGGCAATTTAATTGGGGGAATGTCAGACCAAAAAGTAGTTGAATTTTTCGAAAAACACATCAAAACGAAAATTCTTTGCCTTCAATTGCAGCGAGGTCCACAAAGAAATTTTCCTTTAGCTCTTTTATCACAGGTCGGAATGTCTCATCATATCTTGTATCCACAGTCACATACTATAGTGTTACAGTAATCAGCCAAGAATTCCCTGCTTTGTTGCCGTATAAATTTTTACCAAAGCAGTCCTCAAAGAAATAGCGAGGCAATAATCATGTTTACTTTCCAACAAGGCTGAGAAATAATATTCTGTCGTGACAGTTTGAAAGTTCTTTACCGAAGAAACAGCGCCAAACTTTGAAAAAACTTCTCAAAAACCTGCCTCGAACGTACACCACTTCACGCTCAAAAAAAAGTTTACACATACACCGAAACTTTACGCATACAGCGGAAATGACGATGATAGCTTGTTCAAGTAAGCTAAAATATTGTGGCCAACAGACAACAATACAAAGACACGTTGGGCTCAAGATATACTATTTCGCTTACATGAATAGCCGACCGCTCTCTCAAGTGCCCTCTAAACTTCGTAGTTGCTATAGTAACTACGAACTAATTAGTACTCTTAAAATTTCACTTTTCCCTGACTTCTCTCAAAGACTTAAATTTTCCCTGAATCTGAATGAAATTCCCTCACTTTTCCCTGACCTTGAAGAATTTTTTTCCCTGACCATTTCCTGACCCGTGGCAACCATGAAAATACTACAAGAATCATGGAGTATTTTTTCACATGACTCACAATGGAGATTATTTCCAGCGATTGGTAACCGTGTTTTTTCTGGTAATCTGAACCCGTCGTTCAAACAAAATGAGGACATTTCATCGTGTTTTACATGACGAAACACTCCAGAATTTTTGGAGCATTTTGGTAGCCTAGCTTGTCCAGGGGTTTCTATGCCTGATTCTCCATTTTGAAAATGGAGAATAGGACCTGGGAACGAGGCTGTCAATAAGGAACACTCCCAGAAAAAAAATCACAAAGTTTCAGGTAAGAGCTGTGGTTAAACTATTACTTTTAAAGCTACAGTACAAACGTTTATGATCACCAAAGGAAAACCCAATTTTCAATATAAATTTGAGGATTTCTGCTGGTTTTGGCTGCTACATGTAATTGATTCCAATGTATCTCTTTTCAAAATCACTGGATCCATACTTACATGTAGCAAAGAGCTTAATGCAAAAGTTAAAAGAACAGCAACAAATCTCCCAAGGGGCTGAGCCTTTTTAAACACATCTAAAAATATAAACAAAACAAAACCACATAAAATGAGTTAAAGTTATAACCAATGCCTCAGCTGATGATGAGTACTGGCTGAGAGAACGAGTCATAAAAAGCAATACTTGTTTTCTCCGACTTCAAAATAAGTTTTATGGGGGTATTATAGCTGAAAATAACTGAAAGTCTGTGGTATAACAAGAAAACAGTACCAAAGTTACAATGTATATCAGAAGTCTTGATGAACTTGTACTTTTTTAATCTCTATTTTGCTTACAACAACAGTTTTAATATCTTGGTTTGATGAGATTCTGAACGAAATTTTATTTAAAGGATGCTCTAGTTCACCACATTTCATGACTGAAAGATTCCTAAATCTTTATTTCACACCCGAAGGAGGTACTATCCCTTTCCATTGTGGAACTCTGTGCATTGAAGTTGGAATATAAGTACTGTATATCATACTGTCAAGAAGCAATGAGATATATCTCTGAGCTTTCCTGTTTTTGTTTACATTGCAAGTACACGTAATCAAGGTTTTAGCCAGCAGCTTTTAGCCAGCAGGGTGTCCAGGCATCCTGTGGATGCCCACTTTTTGAAGAAATTCATGAAAATTGCACCTACTACTTTAAAAATTTATGATGAGAAATATCTTCAGGATGGCCACTTTTCAATTTCTGGCTACAAGCCTGCAGGTAATATGTAGGACAAAAGGGCATTATATAGGTGCATTACAGATATTACCCAGATAAGTGACTGGCAAAATTTAAAAAAAAAAAATCAGTAATTTATTTTAAAAGAACTTTACTTTGTATGGGACACTTACAGTTTTTTAGAAATACATGCATTGGAATATTCCAGTGTACAACAACCTCGACCAGGGATCGAGGAAGCTCAATATGTTGTGGCCGTGCCACGTCTGACTTCCTGAAAATCCATGCAAAAAGCAAGAGGTTAATTAAATAAATTGTAAACTTGGTTATATTACTAACTAAATAACTAAATATTAAATAAAATGAAATAATGGAGATTTTAGGAAATAGTGGAAAACTGCAGCTGGCCACTTACAGAAAATGATTCTCGTAAGAAGAGATTTTTTTTTTTATTTTAATATAATTTTTATTATCTCAATTGTTTAAAAAAATTAATACTCCACAAAATGAAACAGTTATATTACCAGATTGTTATTTGTTTTCCTTTTTGGTGAACTTCAGTTCCAATGCCACTTAATAAACTTGTACTTTCCGAAAGGAAGCTGACAAAATAATGGCTGAATCTAAATGACATGGCTAACTGGTATGCCACAAACCACCTAATGGAAGAGATATCATAAATAATTTATTAACAATCTTGAGTTTTAATTAGCATCCATTTAAAAAAAATACTTAGTATGAATTTTAATAATGATAAACTTGATGCTAGACTGGAAAAAATATTTTATTTACAATAATAACTATTGTTGTGTGTTATCCCTAGAAAAAAGGGAAATATTTTAGTCTGAAGTGTCAGCCACTCTTTCACCCTAACTACTGCTTGTGCCCACAGGAAGTACAGCAAGAAAGCAGCTGACACTTCAGACTAGAAAACAGTTTATCAGCCTAAGATAATCTTGAAGTTGTCTCTGAACTATTGGTGCTCATTAAATATGTTTTCTATGGCCATTGAAAGTACTTTATTTGGTTTAGTCAGACTACAGTATTGTGATGTCATCAATAGGCCATTTCATAGTTGCCTTTAGCCTCTCTATCAAAGCAAGGCTAGGTGCGAAACCTTTCATATGAAAATGAGTTTTCATTCACATACAAATAAAACTTATTTGCATGTGAACGAAAACTCATTTTCATATGAAAGGTTTCGCACCTAGTTGTAGCCTCGCTTTGATAGAGAGGCTAAAGGCAACTCTGAACTGGCCTATTGTTTTTCAACCAAAATCCAACACACATTTAGTGGTTAATTCTTAGGACTTTTCAAGCTATGTTCAATATGTTCAGTATGGGGATGCTCCACCCCTATGTCCAAACCCTTACCCTTTCATGTACTGTTTTTGGCAGAAAAGGTAAGCCTTTCATAAACCTTGCAATGAAAATGGTATCCCTTTCATATACCTACAGAAGAAACACTGCATCTGCTTTACTATACCCTTGAAATCGCCTGCTTTCTGATGTGTTAAAAGTACTCCTCTGCTGTAAACAGCGTGACTGCACGGACCTAGTCACGAGCGAAATCTAAATCTAAAACTGTTAGACGTATTAAACTCCCATATGAGATATGTAAATACAGGAATGTGATCAGCGGTCACATTTAGTCATAATAGTGACTAGGGTTAATAATTTTGGAAATGTCCAAGTGCAATAAGCCAGATAAAGAGACCAATAAAGTTGATAAATAAAAAATTTAAATGATTGAATTGAGGTAGTACTACGTAAAGTTAAAGGTAATGAGTTCCATTCTGGGGTAGTCGAGGGTGGCAAAGGGGGGGTACCGATCACGCATCACGCCGAATTTTTAAGTGAAATCACGCATCACGGAGAAAATTTTTAAGCAATCACACGTCACGTAAATAAGGAGTAATCCGGCATTAAAATGGTAACAAAACAACGTAGAGTCGGCGTATGCCTACCTATTGAATGCATTGATATTGTATTCAGTTTTTCTTTTTGGAAGGATTGCATGTTAATTCATGAATCTTAAAATGAAATAAGGGGTGTTCACTTGACGGTCCTAGCACAAATCCAACTAGCGCGTGGTGTGGTTGTTATGTCCTTTGTTCACTCGGTTTTTTGGCTGGTTTGACTTTTACAGTTTAGCCCTGACTAGTATATCTTATAAAAGATCTACCCCTCTTGTATGAAATAAGGGGAGGCTCTTTATAGATTTGTGTTAGTGAAGGTTGCGATTCTATTAAATGCCTTTTGTCCATGAGGATCCAGGGGCAGATCTAGGGGAGGGGGGGAGGGGAGCAGGGGGTGCCCCCCCCCCCACTGAGATGACCTATGGATTGTTCGCTTTTAAAATTTGTTTATGTCACCCTTCAGTTACGTCATTCCTTAGAGGTGCACCCCCTTCTAAGAAAAATCCTGAATCCGCCCCTGGGATATGTTTTATGTTAGGTACACATGGGTTTTATTCCTCGCGAAGCGAGGGCCGAAGGCCCGAGCGTAGCGAGGTTAATAAATTTGGCGGCCGAAGGCCGCTCGGGTGCTCGGGTCTCGGGAGCTGAGCCGCGCGCAATCGAGCGAAAAGTTTATATATATATACTGAAGATGTCGTGCAGTTGCCTAGCAACAAAAATCGCGACCGCTGACAATGGCGCGCTCTCATGTTTATTCATGGAGGCGGCCGGGCTGACGGTTTACTCATCATCGTGAAAAAGTGTTTACTTTCGGTGCAGGGCGGGGGGGGGGGGCCGAGGCAAGCAGTGGCTGTCAAAACACAGTTTTCAAGGCCTCTTGTCTGTCGGTCTTGTTTTGTCAGGATTTGCAATGTCAAGAAAACTTCTCTTGCAACGAACAGATACATGCTTTCGAAAATTTGTTTGAAGGATGACACGACAAACGCAATTTGCGCGCGCTTGAACGCGTAAGCATCCAACTGCTTGTCCACGCATATGACGACACTCTTGCACTGTGTTAACCAAATAAGGGCTCTAAAAAACTGAAAACCTTTGGGAAAAAAGTTCTTCTCTTAATAGCTATTTGTTTTATCCACGGTTTTAGCTAGACACAGTAGTTCTGATGTCAACGACAGGAAAAACTGTAACTGACGCGTACAGCTAGCTTGTACGCGCGATATAGCGCGCGATATAGCGCGTGCATATATTTAATTTTGCTGCGTGTTTTGTACTGATTTGAGCTTTCAGCACTGATGCATTTACCAAGATTTTTTCCGCTATCCTTTGTTCAAGACGGCTTTTGGAAATACAATGTAACCCTTTTTATACTCATTTACTTGAACTTGCTTCGGTCTAAATTCGTTTTATTCCTCAAAGAATTTTCATATTCAACTCTGCAAACGTGCGCGAATTTCCTAAATCAGCTCGCCGTCAATTCAAAGCATTGATTCAAAGTACCCACACTTTGATGGTTTTATTCAGCTTGAAAAACCTGGAGGGATCTGGAGGGATCTGATGTTTTAAGTCGTTATGATATTAAGGAATACGTTATTAATGTTAAAATGCTAGTGATGCTTCGATTAAGAAGGAGGTACAACTGCACTTTCCTGGTATTTTCGGGGATGATCGCCATTTTCCTGCGAGCGGAAAATGATATTTTCTAAGGACGAGAAACGAGGATTAAACTTAGAAATATATTAAATGAAATTCTTGCATTGTAGTTCTTTTCTGTTACCAACGAACTATTTCTCTGATTCCCAAGTCTCCCATAATTAAAACCATAAAATGAGACTACCAGCAAAATCACCGAAATATGAGATTTTACAAAACGTTTGTTTATTCGCTTCAAATGTCGCCGGTAATTCGTTGCGTTGCATCATGGGATAGGCTTCCAACCCCCCCTGCTCTCGGTGAAACACGACCAATTTCTGATGCAAATGAGAAAGAACAGCAAATACAACAACGCTGGATTGAACAAGTGGATTGAAATCCTTTCTCGAGAAGATTAACCACCGAAACTCCGCTGGAGTGAGAACGGCGACTTGAAATTCAACGCGATCGAGCAACGAAGAAACAACGACAGCATCGATTACAAAGACTTCGAACAGCCTGACCAAATGCCTCCATTAGAATTCTGAACGAAACCGATCAGAAGAGGCGACACCGACTGGAAAATGATTCTGTTTATAGACGCAACGAGAGCAAACACTGATTACAGGAAAGGCTCAAAGAAGAAGAACGATTAAGAAATCTAGCTCATATCACCGCACTTTAATCCGCTCTTTAATGCTCTTCAATTGAAACAACCTACATTTAAAGGCAAGTAATCTTAAGCTTATATACAACCCTCCATAAATTATTCTTTAATCTACCTTTTGCAAAAAAAAAAAAAAGAATTTAAGTAGCTGAACAACTGACAGGCAGATCATAAGAGGATATTTTTCAATATAAAAAAATTAGTACTCAAACACTGGAAACTATTGTCTTAGTACATGCTGTAAATTGATCATTATTGATTTTCTCGTATACATTGCTTATGATATTTGCAAAGAATATGTTGCTTCATCTTGAATATTCATGTTTAACTTCTGTAATCAATTTCGTAATTCTCATGACCTGTATCCTATTAACTCCTGCAATCTCAACCATTCAAGCGAATAGTGAGTTGAATTAGCAATTATTTGATACACAGTACATAGAACAACAGCTACAGAAGTATGCAAAGGGAACAGGTTAATTTTGGGAGATAGCAGTCACAAACTTCAAAAAGGCCCACATCGCTAAAATTTTGCAGTGTATCCTCCCCCGAGCTTCGCGAGGTTCTGCGAGACACGTATTTCTAGTTGAGAGCTGACTTTCTGTCAGAATATTACTTCTGAGAGCACCTTCTCAATGAGATTGTTAGGGTAGCCTCTTAGCTGAAAGTTTCCTTTGAAAAGTTCGTTCAATTCTGAGGAGTCTAAGGGCCTCTACTTTGAAGAAACCTTTCTTGAATCCCGGTGGGTGACAAGATTTAAAGTGCGTGTATTTCTTCTTAGCATTATCGGCTTTATTTCGTTTTGCTTGCCTTTTGCGGTCAATGTGTTTCTTATTCAGATGTTTTCGTGTATCTGAGACCTTCCGTTTAATTTCTTATCAAGACTCAGGGAGATTCAACATGTTTATTAATGGCATTCTCAAGTTCTGACATGTTTTTCACCACTGAGCACGAATTGTTTCTGTATGAGCTGGACTCTCTCTTGTACATTTACAAGTGGCTTAGTTCTTAGGCTGATTGACATAATTATTAGTTTCGTTTGGCTTAGTAGCCTACTTGCTCTTCTTCTTTGATTTGAATCAATGTTACGATAGTGGAATTTGATTGGCGCTCCTAGTAATTTCTGTTCTGCCTGACATGTTGTCTGCTTTCTTATGGTTCCGATTTCCTTTTTGAATTCTTCGTTGGGTCTCATAAGTGCGCTTTGGCGTTGTAGCGTAACGTCTTAGGACAGGTCTCTTGTACCCTGTGAGCTTCAAGTTTTCTGATTGCGTTTTCTGATTTCTCGATTCTGTCCTCGTCGTGCCAGGAACGGATTCTCTGGACCCACCACAAACATCAAAGGTCAAGAAAAGACCGGGCAGACCTTCAATTAGACAATTTACGTTGAATCCTTTGAATGCAACCTTTCTAGTTTTTCAAAGAACATCGAAAGAATTCATGTATCACGGAAAAATAAAAGGTAAATCACGCATCACACGCTTCTAAAATAGCAAATCACGCATCACGCTGCGCTATCTGATCACGCATCACACTGTTAATTTGGGCACAATCACGCATCACGCGGTTAATTTTGGGGCAATCACGCGTCACGTAAAACCCCTTTGCCACCCTCGTAGTCCATGGAAAGCTAAACAGCATCTGAAGCAATCGTTTACTCACTTTTCACTTCAGTATAAACATTAAAATAGCCTTTTCGTGCCTGTTGATATATTTTGAAAGGCCCTTTTTATATACTTAAGGAGGCTCGTAAGGGTTTCTTGCTTTCAATAGTGTCTAAATGATGAAAAATCAAAAAATAATGCAACCGGTGATATGGATAACTCTTGGATATCTATACGACGCCATTATCAAGCAATACTTTAAGGGTGTTAATGACATCATGTCCATTACCATGGCAACAGTACAGCTCTCTGAAAAGAGCCTCTAAAACCCAGTTTTCGCTAATTATCTTTAAAACTAATTCAGTGACCTATTAGTTTTTTTTTTTCTCAATTTGGAAAGCACAACTTATTTTCTTTACTTTTTGGCACTATAACAAAAATCTATCTAGAGGAATTCAAATTATTTCCAAAAAGGTTGTTGTCAGATAAGAAAAAAATTCCGCTAGTCACACTCTTGTTTAAGATAGGAACTACCGAATACTGCTTCCATACAGAAAATCAGGATAGGTCACCCAACAAACGTTCGAGAAAAAGAGGAATAGTTTACGCACAATTTATTTCCGAGTTGTGCGATTTTACGCAGTATTTTCATTTCTGGTGAGCTGAGCGCCCTCCTTTTTTATAGGAAAATCAGCTGACGTGTGCGTCAATGCATGATGAGTGCACGTCACGTGCGCACGCAGCTGAAACCCTTTCTAGCTGCCTTAAATGGCAGTTCTCCCTACCCTTTTCTACTATACTTCAACTTGTGAAATCCCTACCCTTTCATATACCTCCAGCATCAAAAAGATACCCCCTTTCAGCGGAGCATCCCCGTATAGCCTATTATAGGGAGTACCCCCCGCGGGTCCAGGCATTAGTACAGTTTGGATCTATGCAAGTTTTGTACAGGTTCTGCTGTTCTATAGATTTGTCCACATTGTTTCAGTGTTTTCACCTTTTCCCATGGTATCAATAAAATAGCTGGGCCAGGAATTCAGGATTAGTGGAAATTTTGATTTTGTGACAGATCCAAAATGGAATGGTAAAATGTAAAGATAGCCACAGTGCTGGTGCTACATCTTAGCCCTGTGCAAGTCTTTTTTACTGGCCTTTCCTTAAACTTTCAACTCTCAAGAGTGCCGAAGATCAAAATTTAAGATGTTGAAAAACAAGTGGTACCATGCAAAAGTACTAACGAAGAGGTTTTATTTGAATGGTCACACCATTGCATAGGATTTCAACGGCAGACTCAAAAGTTAGAACTATGCTACATGTCTCCATAATTGACTCTGGGAGTGAAAGGGTTTTAAAATACATTTAGCTACCGATCAACACCTATTAAGACTGATGATACTGGGACTCACTTAAATGCACTCTCTTCAAACATCCAGGGGGTGATACAAGCTGATATAATCAGGCAACAATAGGAGATAACACAGCTTCTTATTACTCCAACAAACCATAAAATACTCTGAAATACAAGAAAAGAACAGTCCACATTCAAAAGGAAGACATCAAAGAATGTCACAACACAAACCCACTGCTTGATCAGGCTTATGCTTAAAATATTATTACAAGATTTAGGACTGTGCCTGGAATTGGGGAGGGGACGAGAGGGGAGGGGCGGGGGGGGTTCAGTAGGGGTGTCCAGGTTATATAAACTGCAAAACTGCATTATTAACCAAAATACTAATTAAATAAAACCTAGTTTGAGCCACATCCACTAGACAAGATTCTGGTGTCTTTTAGGACTTCATTTTTCGGTGAGGATAAAGTACCAGAACAAGTATTTTTAACCCTTAAATTGCATGATAAACAAACATTTCTGTCAAGGATGCCTCATTTAAGAGAGCTCTCTTGTGCAACAGAATCTGATTCGAAAAATGTGATTCCAATCTGATTCATGCAACACTGAATCTGAATCCAAAAATAAAAGAATGCAAATTAAAACAGCTTCTCTCAGTTTCTTACCATTCTTTTTCCAACCAGAATCTGGCAGTAGTCTGTGTACGTCATGAAAGGTCCAAACACCACTGAGCTGACTGACAAAGAATATCCAAAATACTCCACAATATTTGGCTGCGATATCACACCCTGGTCCAGATCAAATGCCAGGGAAATTAGCTTCATGACAAGTACCATCAGTGAGCCTGAAAACATACATTTAAAATAATAAAAATCTTACTTGAGAATACTTGCCCCCTTGAAGTACAATCTAATAACTGGCTTTGTAAAAAGGAGAAAGGATCATATGCTCCCTAGCCACACAGCTTCACCGCTCGCAAATTCAACATCACGTGTGCCAACAAAACTGCCAGCCACAGCGGCTATATACTCCCCCAAACAAACTTTGGGATTTATTCAATTAATAAATAGCTAAGAGTATGTATATGAAACATTACTACTACTACTACTAAAGACGAGGGTATTAGCCAACACCAACTCGGGAAGAAACATACAGCCAAACAAAACAATAAAAGCCATTGATCTTGACAAAATGTTTAGTAATTTAGTAATTTTTAAAGACAGTTTGACTCAAATTCTGCAATTTTATGGTATTTAATATATTTTTTTAGCCCAGAAAATATCAATACCCCCACAGACGTTTTTTCGAGTTAACCCCTCCCGCCACCCCATTGGAACTGCACAACACAAGTCAATGTAACAACAGACATGGCAACCAAAAAAAAAAAAGAAAGTAAAACATACAATGTACCTTGGATCTGGTGCCAGTTTTCTGCTGTAACAATAAAAAGTTCACTGTGGAAAAAAATTATGTAGAAGAATATCCTGTCAAACCTATTGGCTGATTAAAATTTATCAATGCTCCCACCCGTCCACCAGAAAACTGTCAAGATAAATTCTGTATCTACTAAAGAGTACAGTCAATTTATATTATACCACAATATTTTTTTAGAAAAAGAGTTGACAGGAGTTCAAACTCTCAACAGACTCTTGTCAACTCTTGTGTACCAACACCCCCCCCCCCCCCCCCCCCCCCCCCCCCCCCCTGGTTGTTTTTTCTTCGCTCGCTGCAATATTTTTCGCTTGCCCCAACTATCTGAGAGCCTAGAACTTGGGTAGTTTCTTGGTGTTGCGGATAGTGTGATCATCAAATGACGTAAAACAAAAGATTCAAAAGACACTGAACAATACCCACACCACAACACAAAAGCTAACCAACAATGGCTTCTGCAACACCAAGAAACACCCAGAACTTGGAAGGTTGTGCTTGTGTCCTAAGTGCAAATTTTTTTTTTCCTGGAGACGGACAACAGATTGGAAGCAGTAGTGTATGTAAGGGACCACCTACAAGATTTCTTTTATATCTTGGAACACCCCCAAGGAGGCACTCAGTCACGAATAAAAGTAACAGGGAGGTCGTACAGGGAATTGGGGGTCATATCATGACTCTATTTGCCCCTATCCGTCACTTTTCTCACTGAGTACCTCCTTGGGAATCAAAATCTCTCCGTACCATACAATTATAAAGGTGACCGACGTTAACGCCATAACCATTCCGCGCTTTCCATTCCTCACGAAAAGAACCGGGTAACCCAAGGCGCACATAGTCAAAGGATAAACAAAGTTCTTTTTCACGAACAGGAATAGTGCTACAGTCCCACACACGAATGAAACAAAGTGCACTACGAGCCTTGGCAGTTTGAGGAGCGAGATAACCCGCAGGATAAAACACATGGTGATAAGTGGTCCTACAAGGTCAATAGTCTGAGTTGTTGTCGGTCCGACACAAGACTTGAACATGTACAAAAAGCGACCATATTTTTCCATCTCCTCGTACTCTTGGTACAAAGCCAGTTCTTCAGGATCGTCATAATACTCGACTAGGTTTTCATCGACCAAATCTGGCAGTTGCAGTTCATCCATTTCTTCAGCTGGTTTGAACCTCGCTCATTCTCTTTCTTGCTGCTGGCGCTGTCAAAATCAAAATTCCAAAGTTTCCGCCGGTTTTCCGCGGTGCCGCTTGTTTTGAGCCCATGGCATTGGCTTACAGCGGTATAGGTAGTGGCGATTGTGCGCACTCGAACGTGAATGCTGTTGGAAGACAGTCTTGAAAGACCCTTGAATCAGAAGTAATTGAAGGCAATTTTTATGCGGAGAAGTTTCCACTCTCTACAAAATTATGCGTTAAACGCTCCTTTTATGTGTTTTAAGTATCAAACGTTTAAATAAGAGCAACTAAAGCCAACAATTCTTTCCTTCTTCACGATGTGTGACGGTTTCAATCATGGCGCCCTCCAGGTTGCCGTAGCGCAAATCTGCCAATCAATGGGTTGGGACGCTCTTCAAAAGTCAACACATGACCTGCTAACCGACGTTTTACAAAAATATCTTGAAGAGATAGCAAAGTCAGCACATGGATACTGCCAGCTATGTAAGGTTCAAGTGTGTTATTTCAAAGAATGTGTTAATTTGTAAGCTTACATGCATTCTTACATGTGCAAAAAATATACAGGACCACTTTTTTTCCACCTGGTTCGTTATCTGTTTATGTATTGATCAAATGGTTCTAGCCTCCCTGAGAAACCCCTGGACTTATGCAATTGGCCCATTGTGTGTGTTATGTCAAAAATCTTTGGCATACCCCATTTCGCAGGGCAGCCATATTGATTTTGCCCCCTGGTCATACATCCCAAAATGAACATTGAAAACAAAGGAATATATTATTTTAAATGGTCATAATGGAATGCCCTGGGGGCAAAATGAATATGGCTGTCATATCTGCGAAATGGGGTATGGTTTTTAAAAGGCCGCTGCATACATGTACTGACATACTATTGCAGTCTTTGGTGCATTCTGGAACTCATTGATTTACATTTTAGGTTTTATAAAACTGTTGCTTGGCATATATGTCCATTTTCCATAATTATTTGTTATTCACATGGAATGCAGACTGGCATTATACAATCAAATGCCCCTGTTAAACCCCAAGAGGTAGTTAGTAGTATTGACACCATGTTTTGTTTCTAGTAAGTGTTTAAGATTTGTTTGTTGAACAGTAGCCAGTTTGTTGTAACAAGAAAATGATTGAAAAGAATCATAAGTTAAATTTTAATATTTTTTATTCCACTTTCACAAAACCTTTACAGTCAAAACTGGTCAAACATTCCTGCTTAGAATGAACAAAAATTGCAAATAAATGCAAGCTACATACATACATACATTATTTATTATCTTTCCCAGAGGGGCTTTTCAAAGATAATACAAAAGATAGAAAATAATTAAATTAATAAAACAATAAGAAATACCACAAAATACATATTACAATAAATGTATTGAAACTTAAAAATATAAATATACAAGTGTTTAAAAAGTTATTTATAGTATTGAGAATATGTACAAGAAATTAAGCTACCAATTTGCATTACCTTAGTATAGATAAATGTTTGGCTAGGGCTTTTGTTTACAAGTTTTGTAACTAACTTTGCACTCCTGTGATAAACATGAGTCTACAAATGATCAAATGAAATCTTGTCACTTTATGTTCATCACAGGAGTGTAAAGTTAGTTACAAAACTTGTAAAATGTTTGTTGGGTGCTCACGATAAGGCATGTCAAACTGTTATACATTCTGAGATATTTATGAATAAAACACATTTTCTTCCTCTCCTTGACAGATTCTCGAACGGAACCCAACCTGGATGACCTGAACCAAGCCTTCCAAGACATTGGTGTGTGCCTGAATGAGTTGGAAGACTTTGTGAGCCAGGTAGACCAAGTTCCCTTTATTCACCAGTTGCCACGGTTCCCCAAGCCTAAACCTTGTGTCCTCCATCATCCGCGTAATGGAGAGATTGCCGAGAGACTGGAGCAGTACTATGACTACTTGCCTCCCCTGGTCTCTAAGCTTCTTCAAAATGAAGGTACACCTGCCAACTTGTCGTGAAGCCAATGCATGGTATTTTTGTGCAGCAGGGTCTGAAAATGCAAAAAAGTATGATTGTGGTGTAGTTTTTGTTAAGCTTTTTGACTCTTAGTCAATTTCTAAACTCAAATTGTGTCGTTTCTATATTTCAATTGTGGGAAATTGATTTACATGATGAATTGCACATATGCGAGGATAACATTTTGAGCTAAAGGCATAAGACAATGCATAATGCATAAGAGTTGGCAGGTTGCTGCTACAATTTATTCCTACCCTCATAACTAAAAAAACGTTTTAAACTTGTTGCATGAATGAGAGTGATATTTACATACTACATTTCTTTGAATATTGTAAAGTTCTGAAAACAAGAACAAATTTTTTATGGTTAATAGATTTCCAAAGTACCATCCCTCTGAAACTAACAATATTATTTCAAACATGTTAAAATTGTGCGTAAAACACTTCACATGCTGTGCACCAAGAGTATATAACAGAATAACAGGCTTTGATTTAATAACTATTGAATCTGCCTGGTACTCATTTTTGCTACCACAAAGCAACTACTGTCAAACAGCAGGTAAATAATTATTGTACTTGCAGTTGAGACACATCCTGAGTTTTGAAGCTCAATTTTTAAGTTTTGTTTTTAAAAAGAAAGACCTGTAAGTCAGAGAATTTGCTCTCCTTTTCTAAAAGCTTCAAAATGTAAAAGAAACAAGCTTCACTTTTCTACATCATCTTGAAAACATTTTGGTCCACATACATGTATACACCTCACATAAAGAAAATCTTAATTTTAAGGCTCAAAAAGTCTGGTCGACTTGTACACCAGAAAGTATGGCAACCTTTGGTTCATGTTCTCACAGATTAGCTGTACCCCCAATTTTGAGTGGAACTTTTAGGTAAAAGGGTGTGGCTTCTCTGTCGGTTTTTACAGTACTGCCCAAAATTAATAAAGAAAAAACTGCACAATTCAAAAGCAACAAAGGTTGTTTACTTATGCCCAAAGTACCATTCCCCTGAAACTCAACATTTCAAACATGTTAAAATTGGCTTTGATGAGTGGGTAAAACAGTTCACATACTGTGTACCAAGAGTATATGCTATCCTAAAGCAATTACTCCCAACAATTAACTAAAGGAAAAGATGAACAATCCAAAAGCAACAAAGATTGTTAAGAGCTATATTTGCCCCGACAAGTGGTAGTTAGAGCTTGGTAATAATTTTCATTATCAACACAGCTGTTGTGAAAATTGTGAGAATAATCTTTAGGTTCTGGTTGTTTTTAGTGCATTGCATTTTTTTAATTGATAATTAGAAAAATCAAAATACAAATTTTTGTTCTTGAAAATGTTTTACCCTCTCCTCAGATGAAGAAAAAGCAGCAACAGAAGATGCAGACACAGCTGACACAGGACAAGAAACAGGAACTGCAGAGGGATTTGTGAGAAATGAAATTAAGACAGTTTCCGAGGAGACTTCCAATGTACCTGTCGCTGTGAAAAGACCCCATGAGCATCCCCCAGGCTTAGAACATGAAACAAAGAAACGGAGAGTTGATTTTCCTTTTATGCCAAAAGGGAATAGAGGAAATGAAATGGATATACTGGAGGCATTACAAGGGAATTTATCTTCACCATCGCCAACCCCTTCACCAGATGTCTGGAGCACAGCTAAAACTTTTGACATGCCATCAACATCAGATTTACCTCATGTTACAGCTGCTCATCCCATTGATAAAGCATCATCTTCAAAGACTACAACAAAACCAAAAGTAGAACCAAAAAAGGCTGTTGCAACTGATAAACCAACAGCAAAACAAGGAGAAGCGAAACCTAAGTCAAGCCCAAAGAAAAAAGTTAAGGCTCCCAAAAGTACAACTAGCCCTGCAACAAAATCTCCTTCCCCTTCATTGTCTATGCCTACGCAATTACCAAAGGAAAAATCCCCATCAGTCATCAAGTCACCTTTGACGAAAAAGAAACCAGCTACCCTAGAAAAGGAAACAAAAACAAAAAAACCTATTTCAAAGAAAGACAAAAAACCAGCTGCTAAAGCTAAGAAACCTGTCCTAAAATCTCCTCCTACAAACAAAGAACCTGCAGCATCCAAAGAAAACATTGTGGTCAAGGAAAGTATGCCAAAATTAATCATAAAACCAATTAAAAAGGAGGTAAATAAAGAACCACAGTTTACTGTTTCAGAATTCTTGCCTTCAGATGATGTTGGCCAAAAAGAGAAACCTCAGCAAAAGAAATCAAAAAATAAAGACAGTCCTTCCAAAAAACAAAAAAACAAACTGGAGAAGGAAGGAGTGATTCCTTCAGTCAAATTGGAAGCTAAAACATGGAGTACACCCTCTACTAGTGAAGAACTGAAATTTTCTATGGCAGAATTTGTAGCCACTCATCCACCTGCAGAGAGTAATGTGTCAGGTAAAATGTCAGTGGACCCTGCACTTGAACACAAAAAGAAAAAGAAGAAACGGAAGGAAAAGGATAAAGACAAGGAAAAGAAAAAAGATAAAAGCAAAAAGGTATTGGACATAATAAATTGAGAAATAGAACGTAGTATCTGTGTTTCTATAGAGCAATGGTAACATCTCAGGGTGTTACTTTGATCATCGTAAATCCAGTTGATCGATTGATATTGGCCAATTGATGATCAATTGATCATCACAAAATTTGTCCCAGTCGAGTTTCATCAATAATATATATAGATAGCCCAAGCCTAACAGCGTCGCACTTTGAACAAGCTTAACTAAGGTGAAACTTAACTAAGGTGAAAGGTTGGAAGCACAAGAATTAAGATTGACGAACGGGCTATTTTCAATTTTAGCAATTCTCAAAAACAGTATTACGCGACCGTCTGCACAGTACATTTTTATAGACCGTACAAAAGTTCACAAAAACAACTTTTCTCTTTCTAGAATAACTAGTACCACTAGTTTCCGAATAAAATACAGTTTTTGTTTGTCAAAAATTGCCCGAGAAACTGATTTGAAAATCAAAAATTGCAAAAATACACAAACATATTTGCATATGGGGATGCGAGTGAAGATAGAACTGTACTATAAAATCAAAGCCTTGTTTTGTTTACATAAAATCGCTTTTCAAACTATCTAATGAATGAACAAACACATAAAAATGGACAACACAATCTTCTTTCGAAAAAATTTATTCAAATCTCCATTAGTTTACGTTTAAAAGCAAAACGCGTACCATTTAATTATAGCTCATCGAGTTCAAGCTTTCTTCGATGAAATTCAAGAGATCGATACAACTGAATTTAAGCACGTTTTAAAATCAATTCTCCAAAACTAACAATAACACCAATAAAAAGTCACACACAGATTGATATCAACATAAATTCTCATCGAAAACTGTAATCTGTTTTACCTTTATGTCTCTCGCTTGCGTGGAAATTCAAATCTCCGCTTCTGGTTCTGAAATCCGTACAAAACAAACATCTCCCGCATTTGATAAAAACGTAATACATGAAGTTCCTCAAAGCAAGATTTTATCCATGAAAGCTCGTCTTTTTCCACTAAAGCGGCTTCTGAGCATCCCTTAATTAGTATCCTTGTCTTGAGTAGCAAACCGCGAAATATTCAGGGAAATAACGCCTTTAATTTAAACGGTTTTCTCCGCTTAGTAAATTCACAGCAAAACATCAAAGTGTTTTTCTAGCTGACGTGACATTCGGCCGTGTAACCGCGCGAAAAACAAAGCCTCGCTTTGGTTTCAACATGACATCGTACGCGCATGTTTTGCGATGTCATACGCGCCCGCGAGCTAGTCCTGCGCAGTAGTCCGGTCCTGTGCGACAGCGGACGGAGGGCACACGCGGACGGAGGGCACACGCGCGCCCGCGGAACATTCCTCTAGCCATGACCATGAAAAATGAAGGGCATAGGTTCTGGTTCTATGAGTATGGGGCTGCGCAGCCAGGCCTTCGGCCTGGCAAGTGCTCCGCTTATATTGTTGCATAATGTGTTTTCTCAGAGCTTGTGTAACAAAGTATCTGATCAAGACATGGCACATCACGAGCACAAAGTTGACCTGGACTGAAGAGTAAAGTTGTAAAATTTGATAGCTAATTTCCAAAGTGAAAGTGGTCCCAAAAGTTGATGTCAAGCCCCAGTGCTCATTACCTTCATATAAGTAAAGTTGTCATAGATAATGATATATTTCTAGTAGATCAATGTACTCTAATATCACTTTTGTATGTTGCAGTTGAAGACAGAACATGCAGATCCATCCCAGTCATTAGCTACATCTCATATCCCTCGCATCACAGTTAAATTAGAGCCTCCACTCCACTCCACATCTGTAACAAGCAAAGCAGAACCCTCAGCGATGTATGTACCCCTGTATTGCTGAAATTACACCTTTTGCCTTTCACTAGCAGAAAATAAATTTTCATCAACATACTCAACTGCTCATTAGAAGCACAAAATGTAATCTCTTTAACGATAGATCAATCATTTCAATTATTTTCATAAACATTTGCATCAAGATGAACATTCATGCACTAAGTTCATTTAATACATATTAATATTAATAATAATTAAAATAATAGGTAATAATACATCTATAGTTGCACATGCAGAGTTAAGGAATTTTCTCTTAATATCTCACAAGTGAGTGATATAAAAACAACAACAACAGCAAAAATCTTTATTAGTTACTAATTATACAATTTATAATACTGGCCTGCAGGTAGCAAAAGCTAATCTTGGCAGGCCAGTAAAATTAATTACATGATTAGAAATTGCTACAACACTAATTTGTTAAAATACAAAAAAAGGGTCAAACAACAGAAAAAAGAAGAAACAAAAAGGAAAAAGAAAAAAGTGATCGAAATAAAAAAAAGAGACATGAGAAGAGAAATTTCATATCTTCAAGCAGTCATATTATATTGTTTTGTATATTATGTGAACAAAAGTAATTACAAAGTTTTTTTGCAATTTTCCGAGGATTTTGAAAACAATAATTCTCTGAATACTGTCTGAGGTTTGTATGAACGTTTCTAATCATTTTCTGAAGATTGCCTAAAATGTGTGAGAATATTTTCAAGGTAGATCTCAAGATGTTTCACTTTTATATTATAGATTATTGATTATTGATTTTGACCATTTAGGTCTGAAATTGGGTATAGTTTTTACGTGAATTGAACTGCGAGAGTGTATTTATAAATGTAGCTAGGGTATGGATTTTAGAGGTCAGGTCTGAAAATAGGTATGGAAAATGGTCAGGATTTGGTACCTCCCTCATAACAAAGATATTTAAATAGTTCTGTTTTTTTTTTTTTTTTTTTTGCTCTAAGACATCAGCATATTTCCTTTTCTGCAGGGCTGTTGGTACAGCTAGTAGTCACGTGGTTGGCAGTTTAAATCCAGTATCTCCAAAGGTGTCAGTCGAACAAGAACCGAGTGTCACTTCTGTCCCCAAGCTAACAATCAAAAAGGAGCCATTGGAAAGGACAGTTGTGGCACAGACTGTGTCATTAACTGTTGTACATGTAAGTAAACCATCTTAAGTTGGACACCCCTGTAAGACGGACACCTCTCTAAGTAGGACATCAACAGTTGATGTGAAATTCAGCCAGAACCAGCCAATAATTAACCTTTTAGCCAGAAATTGAAAAGTGGCCATCCAGGAAGCTTGTTCCCTTATACAATTTCAAAAGCCTTGGTGAATTTTCCATGAATTTCTGAAAAATTTGGCCATCTTAGGGACGCCCAGACACTGTACTGGCTAAAAGCTTGTTGGCTGGTTCTGACTGAATTTCACTTGTTCATCTGTAACTAAACTCTCTCTAAGGCAGACACCTTTCTAAGGTGGACAGTTAATGCTGGTCTCAAAGGTGTCTGGCTTAGAAATAGATCACTTGATTGTTCTTTTTTTTAACCGCAGCACAAAAGGCATAAAGTGTATGTTATGTTTGTTATGTTTATGTTAGCTGGCTACATGAAAAAAGCACAAATCCTCAAGATAGCCTCCCATACTTATTGTATTTAAATTGAGTTATTTTTTTTAACTTGAATTGCTTCAAGGTGCTGATCATTGTACGATAATAATCAATCTGTGATAAAGACCCCAATTTACCCATGACTGCGCTGTCCACTTTTGCCAATAAAAACCTTTACTTTCTTGAAGAATCTTGTTGAACTGTCATGGAAGTCTTTTTCCAAATTGTTTGCAGTGTGTTATAATTCACTCTGTTTTTGCTAACAATCAAAGAAAAACTTTCTAGAAAAAAAATAATTCAATTGAGTCTCTTCCTGTTTCAATGATATCTTGCATATTATTGCCTTTGTCAGTTCATCTGAAGGAGAATTATGCAACTTCTTTGACGTTTGCTGTAAATCTGACATGGCATTGAATACAAACACAAATCCACATGAATTTAACAGTATTTATCAACAAAAAATAATGTTGGTGAGGCAGTGCGGAAAACAATACATTCCACAGATTGGCTGTTAATAGTGGCCCTGCAGACTCAAAATTATAATGACAGTCAATAAGATTTAGCGATGATAGTGCAACAGGAGACTGTACAACTTACATACAGCTGTTTCGAGAAAGGTTGTCGGAAAAAAGCGGAAAAGTGCACGCGACTATCCAGAAAGGTATGGTGGGTAGTCATCCACGCTATATCCTAAAAACTCATTTATCCCAATTATGGTCCACCATCTAAAATCGTCGCTGTATCAGGGCTGGAAATAATTTTGGGACGTCCACCGGTCAAGATGACCGGCCAAATAAATTTTAGCTCGGTCATATTTCATTTCTGGCCGGTCAAGTATAACGATCAAGTATAACCGGTCAAGTATAACGATCAAGTATAACCGGTCAAGTATAACGAATGTAATTAATTAAGTACACAATACGACACCCCCCCAGAAATTTCATTTCTGGCCGGTCAAGTATAACGAATGTAATTAATTAAGTACACAATACGACACCCCCCCAGAAATTTCATTTCTGGCCGGTCAAGTATAACGAATGTAATTAATTAAGTACACAATACGACACCAACCCCCCCCAACCTCCACTCCCCACCCCAACCTCAGTGGTAAATGTCTGTGGTAGCTTACCGTAGCTTTACGGTAGTTTTACCAGCACTTTACGATAACGTTACGATGGCTTTGCGATAACTTTACGGTAGTTTACGGCAACTTTATGATATAACGTTACGGAAACTTTACGATAACGGCTTGGTAGCTTTGCGATAACTATACGGTAGCTTTTACAGTAACCGTAACCGTTTATGATAACTTTACATTTAGCTTTCATAACTATACGGTAGTTATACGGGAACTTAACAATAACGTTACGGTACCTTTGCTATAACTTTACGGTAGTTTCACGGGGACGTTATGGTAAATCTAACGTTACGGCCGGCAGGCGCTTTGCGATAATTTTACGGTGGCTTTCGTAACTATAGGGTAGTGTTACGGGAACTTTACGATAACGTTACGGTAACCGTAACCGTTTACGATAACTTTACAGTAGCTTTCATAACTATATGGTAGTTTTACGGGAACTTTACAATAACATTACGGTACCTTTGCTATAACTTTACGGTAGTTTCGAGGGAAAATTACGGTTAATCTAACGTTACGGTAGCCGAATTTGCGATAATTTTGCGGTAGCTTTACGGATAACTTTAAGGTAACTATAGGATAACTTTGCGATATTTATTAAAGTCATAGTGCATGGTAAACAACAGCTATTTCATTGTATTTCTAAAGTTTTGAAAGGATCAATATGGATGTGACCGGTCAACATGACCGGCAAGACGAACGTTTGACCGGTCAAAGCCCCAATCAGGAGGACATTGTCCGTTGACCGGCCGTTATTTCCACCCCTGTGTATGGATGAGGCATCGGAGGTTTCATTTATTTATTTGACTTATTAAAATTCATTGATCATATCCCATATTATTTTTCGAAATTGTCGCATGCACTTTTGCGCTTTTTCCGACAACCTTTCTCGAAACAGCTGTATATGCCATACCATGCCATACCATACCATGCTGTATATCTTACCATTTTGGCAGCTGGTGCCAGTTCATATTTGGTAAGAATTCAATGTTATCAAAATTAATGAGACTTTCCATTTTGCATTGTTCTAATGTGGTGTTTGGTCATTTTGTGCGTCATGTAGGGGGACGGTAAGGTGTACTACTGTCCAGTATGCAGTGACCCTGATGATGGCAGTTTCATGATTGGCTGTGATGGCTGTGATGAATGGTTTCATGGGTAAGTAAAATTGTTAAATAGTGTCACGACCATTATATCCTTATAATATTTAAAAGGAACTCAAACCAAACACTATTCATATTTGGTGTCATTTAGAATTACGTTTTCCTAAGTAAATACCTCGTAGATGTGAAATCCTTGTTAAAATGTAAGTTTATTCAGACTTGTTTATAAGACACTTTTCGTTATTACTTTTTGATCAAAAGTTCCGATTGTTATTGCTTTTCGAAATTGGAAAAGAAAGCTGTTTAAACATTAGTCTCCTCAACTTTCTGTTCATAATCAACTCATTGTAAACATGACCTAAAATCAGGAAATTAGTAATAATTACTTTAGTTCAGCGCAATATTCTGGAAGGACTTTGTTTTCAGCTGCATTGAATATCCTTTCCAAGAGCGTATTTTTAATAATGGTCATCTTAGTAATTTACTCTGCTGTAAACCTAATTTTAGTTGAAAGGCTTACCGAACTTTATTTGAACTGTATTAGCATATCGAGAGCACATATAAGCAAGCTTGTACATTGCACAATTTGAATTACCTCCGAATTGTCCCGACATGATGTCCGAGTTACCCATGAATGTTATAGTGTATACGTGTGAAGACCACGAATAAACCTTGAAGAGTTCCAGTTCTGTTCCACCGTTTTCTGCTTCGCTTACGGACGAGTTACAACGACCGTGTACCTCTGGCATTTTGTGACGAGTGCCACGCTGCTAAGTTGTGTGCTCACCGAGCTTTCCCCCCGCCAAATATCACAGTTCAACCGACGTTCAATCGTTTTTCCAGTCCAGCGCATCGACGCGCGTTATCAAGATTTATCTCCGCAGAACAAGCTTAAAACCTATCGTTACAATAGGCTGATATCAAATGAATGAAAAATGTTTGATTGCAACAAACCTCACCTTTGATTACAAAGATATTCAGTGTACAGGGACCGCACAGGGGGAGGGGCCCTCAAAGTTTTCAGAGGTAAAAATAAATTAAAATGTTTCATTGCCTAATGAAGACTAGCAGTAAGCAGTCAAAACATCGCAATCTACATTCCAGGTGACTACAGTGTGAGACAAACGGTAATACACTTTATTATTGTACACTACCACAATAAACAATAACAGCTCTTTCACAATATTTAGCAGCCTTGTTTCCTGAGATGTCTAGCTAGCTGCTATGAAAATTGCAGTAGTAAAAACAAAACTGTTGGTTGAGATTTGAACTGTGAAGTTTATGTGTTATTGAAAAGCGCAGTCATTTTGTAGTATGTCAATTACTTTGATGCTGGACCGTGATGCTCTGACTACCCTTGAATTTTCATTGCTCTCGGCTATTTTAAATGTAGCCTGCGAGCAGGCTCTACTATTTGAGTTTCACGCGCGAGTGCTCACCGGCTTCGCCGGCTCGCCCTGGCGACTCCGCCGCCAAGATACTCGCGCGATACCCCAAACATGTGAGCCAGCTCGCAGGCTATTTTAAAAGCATTTCTAGCCATTTCAGAAGACCCCAAGACATTTTAAAATTTGTATCATCTTTAAAAACTTTTAACAGACATCTGGTGCCAAATACCCTAAATTTAAGTTGTCGGAAAGTTCCTGACTAGGTTACTCATGATAGACTTTGGAGAACTACATGTTCAAAGGGCTGATAATTTGAGGGACTTCTGTTGTTATTGCACTGAAGATGCTTATTTTCAAAAGTTTGGTATAAATATAATTTTTTTTTGTTACAGGAGGTGCGTTGGGATCATTGATGATCCTGGAGATGTTGATTGGTTCTGTTCCTCTTGTCTGGCTCAAAAAGACAAAGATAGCAAAGACAAGCAAAAGAAAAAGAAAAAGAAGAAAAGCAAGGACAAGGGAAAATAACTAGGAAACAAACTAATGTACTAAAAAGTAAATCGGGGGTAAATTGGAAATTCTGTACAGTTGTTGGCATATTAGGAGATTTCCGTTTATGCGAGTTAGAGTGGTATAAAATAACTGCAATCTGGAACACTTATAAGTGCAGTTCTGACCCAACTAGGTGTAAGTCTTACGTCATTTTACCGTCAGGGCCAGTACAAATAGCACTGTCAAATGTTATTATTTGCTATGGCACAGCCTGTTAAAAGGTAACTTTAGCAGATTTGTATAGTATAAAAAAATAATTTGTAGTCATCAAGCGAGAGGATAAAAACTGCAACCCTGTTTTTGAACTGCATATGTAAAAGTTAAAGCTTCCTCGACACTTGCTAGATTTGTAAATGGTAGAATGAAGTGTTCAGTGAGCCAAAACCACATCTTTTTGTCTATTGGGTCCTGATTAATTTTAAATAATTTTAAGTAATTTTTACACAAGGATAGAACTAGTGATTATGAATGGTTTGTATGTTGTTGCTGTAGAATTCATGCATGAGAATGCATGGGTATGTCAGTTAATAAAAGGTCTTTTTGTAACAAAAAAACTGATTTCTGGTATTGAAGTGTAGTCGATTTATATATACACTGAACCATGGAGGTGAACTTCAAGAAACATGCAGTGTAATGAAAATGTACATGTAACAAAGGTTATAAGAGATTAATAGGCTGTAATAAATTAATAGCAACCACCGGATGTTTCTTTTTATGGCATGCTTCTGTTTCTCGTAACGAATAGAAAAGTGTCATGGCGATTTTGACATTTTTGGTTTAAAACTTCTCCAATTTAAAACTACAATACCTAACATGAAATGCCAGTAGGCAATGCTCTATTTTTCTGCAGCATTTCGCTTTCCCCACATATGATTGTTTAGGTGTTTCTTACTGAGAATACATCAACCTATGGACAACATATTTTTTAAATAAAATGCACATCCAATCGTGAAACTCCAAAACAATGGCCAAGAAAGGCTTCTAATTTTACATGTTTCCCACATAGAATTTTGGTTGCATTAAAACTCAGAATAGTTTTCACTAAAAGGGAACCAATTAGTAAACTAGAGAGAAATAAATGCACTACCTGGTTAGGTTATAGTAGATTTTCACGTTTTAGCCATTGAGGTGGACGGTTTCAACAATATCACAATTAACATTCCTTGCCGTTAGGTTGCCCAGTTCTTACCAGGACCTAGACTGCGAGCAGTCTCTCTTTTTCCACTAAACTCAGCAGGGACGAACGCGAAAAGCGAATTAGCGCGCGAGCGGTGAGCGGCGGAGCCGCGAGTAGCGTGGGCCCAGCAGGCGAGAAAAAGAGACTCTTTTTCTCGCCTGCTGGCGCCCGCGCTATACTCGCGGCTACTTTAGCGGAAAAAGAGACTGCTAGCAGTCTAACTAGGACCATTACTTAATATTAAATGGAAATATGGGCAAGGATGTATAAAAAAATTAGTTGACGTTACTATCTTTTAACTTTTCTTAAAATGAGCTTTTTTCCGTTTAAAACTGACCAAAACTCTTTGCGCCTGATCAAAATTATGTTGGCAAATGGCGCCGACAATTCTGCAGTTCACAGTTTTTAAACGATTAGAACTTTTTTGGTAAACTTTCAAAACGTTTGGTAAATTGACAGTGAATTGGCAATATATTAAACTTTAAACAGTGAAAATGAAAATGACAACCTTAACTTTTAAGTGCAAATTTCTCTCGTTTGACCGCGGTTAAGGCGCCAACGTTCTTGTTGCTCAAAATCCTGAATGAAGTCTGATTTTATGAAACTGCCCAGCCAGGGGCCCGTTTCTCCGAAGCCCGATAACTTTTCGGGCCCGGTAAACTATTTTATGCGCGCAATATTTACATTAAAGATTCAAATTTTGTTGGCATTGAAATCTAAGAAATAAAATTCTAACTTGACGAAACAAGTCAGGTTGGTTTGCAGGCTAAAACTTACACCACCATTCTAAAGATTCTGATTTTTAAATAAAGCTCCGGACCGGATAAGTTATCGGGCTTTCGAGAAACGGGCACCAGGTCATATTAGGTCTTCAGTACAGTAAAAACCCGCGTATAAGAACCTGGGTTTTAAGAACCTGTTAGGCTAAAATTTTAAATTTAAGCTCTTATCAGTAGAATTGCCATAAAAATGTATAGGTAGGAACTGCTGAATAAAGATCATCATCTGATTCTATTAAGAAGTTACTTGACATATGATTTTTTCTTTGAAGCTGTGTTCACCATTCCTATAATTCCTTAAGTACTAACAGTACTCTGCTAATATCACTGCTTTCTGATCATGTTCTATTCTGTAAGAATTACAAAAAATTATATACTGTATAAAACTTCAAAATCTGCATCTCAATGCAACAGATAATGGTAAAAATTAAATGTAAGCTTCCAAAGGGCAATGCTATTTTAAGAACCTAGTTAGCCTAAATTTGCTTTAAGGAACCTGTTTAGGCTAACTGAAAAAATCCAGGTTCTTATACGCGGGTTTTTACTGTATTAAAGGCTGCTAAGTGTTATTAACATGCAAAGGAAACTGTACTGCTAGGATAAAAGAAAATTCTTACTTAAAATGTGCCCATAAGCAAAAGAACTAAGTTGCAATTGTTTAGTTAGCTCTTTCCATAACTCACTCGCTAAGTGTTGATGCGGGAAAGGTAGATTTGGAGTGATGGAAAACACTTCTAGAAATGGAGTCTTTCGACCCTTAACTTTACTGTTTGTGATACCAGTGTGAGCAATATACAAATCGGATAGAGTTTAGGCGCTGACAATAAAAAAACTTGACACTGAAAGGCCACTGACAATTTTATTTGTTGTTTCTTTTCTTTTATAAGCCATAAAAGAAGCATAAATTAATCCATAAAATGTTGAAACAATATTGCTAAACAATTTTTAACTAAGTAATACCAACTCAACTGCCTGTTCCTAATCTTAAATCTTTGCCAAAGTTTAAAATATATACTTTTCAATATTTTTTACAAGAAATAATTTGGTGCTGACTAAAAATTGATGGAAAAAACCTTCTCTGAAGCTTATTGAAATATCATACATCTCTCACAAACTGAAAACCTAGATATGTACAAAAATCACTGTCAACTCAATTTTGTCCAATCACTGACAATAAAAATAGATCTAAAATAAATTAAAGGAATTTTTCAACCATTTCTTTTAACATTGTAACATTGCCGCTTTGTACAGTTAGAGCTGTTTTTTTTTTTCAAACGAAGTTTAGACCGTGTTTCACAAAACCGCGGTCAAAACCAATTTCAGTTTCGCCAATCTTAATATTTAAACGTTTGCTGTAAGGAAAAGTAATTGGACTGAGTGGAGTACAATTCAGGGAGTAATCCGGTGAGTAATTTCAAATCGGCCGAGCGCGTAGCGCGAGGACGATTTGAAATTACGAGCACGATTTCCCCTGAATTGTACGACACGAAGTTCAATTACTAATTAATCGCATCAATAACAAAATTCGAGATTAAAAGTCTGTCGACTTTTTCGCACTCAAAACGTCCAGGATATTTTCTATCAGTTTGAAAGTAAGAGGAAAACAGTAAAAAGAACCCATTTGAGTGCAACTGATTGACGCGCGCGCAACGTAGGTGTCCAATTACAGCTATCCAATTACAAAAAGTTGAAATTGGATAGCTGTAATTGGACACCCACGTGACCGCGCGCCAATTACGTAAGAAATAGGCGCGCGGATGACCAATCACAATCGATAATTTGTTATTGATACGATTAACTCTGTAATGAGGGCATGTAACACAGACCAGAAATACATTAATCTACTTAAAATGACCAATTTGGAAACAGACTTGGAGGTCCATTAATTGTCTTAAACCGCGGTCTAAGTTCAACTTTGTTTAAATAACTGGCCCTTAATATTTTATTAAAAGTCTTAAAATGGTTGTTTGACAACTATCTCAAATGTCTTGTTTTGTAGTTTCCAAATACAATGTCCTGTCAAGTATTAATATAATACATCTTGTGAAATATCGCCGTATTCTATAAAGAAACGATGTATACACGTTCCAAAATAAAACTAGGAACTTAATCCTCAAAATAGATGCGTGAAGCATTTGTCTCAATTATTTATAGTACTAGAAATACGTGTATCGCAGAACCTCGCGAAGCTCGGGGGAGGATGCACTGCAAAATTTTAGCGATGTGGGCCTTTTTGAAGTTTGTGAGTGCTATCTCCCAAAATTAACCTGTTCCCTTTTCATACTTCTGTAGCTGTTGTTCTATGTACTGTGTATCAAATAATTGCTAATTCAATTCACTATTCGCTTGAATGGTTGAGATTGCAGGAGTTAATAGGATACAGGTCATGAGAATTACGAAATTGATTACAAAAGTTAAACATGAATATTCAAGAGGAAGCAACATATTCTTTGCAAATATCATAAGTAATGTATGCGAGAAAATCAATAATGATCAATTTACAGCATGTACTAAGACAGACCACAGGGGGCCCACACAAACTGTGTGACCGTTGTTCGTATTTTTAAATTTAGAGGAAATGTATGGGAATATCGAAAAGGTTCACTTATCGTAATATACTGCGATGAATATTTACATACAAGATCAAACTAAACGTATTTTTACCTGAAATGAGCTACAAGAATGACACCACACAACATTTCAGGTAAAAATACGTTTAGTTTGATCTTGTATGTAAATATTCATCGCAGTATATTACGATAAGTGAACCTTTTCGATATTCCCATACATTTCCTCTAAATTTAAAAATACGAACAACGGTCACACAGTTTGTGTGGGCCCCCTGTGGACAGACTACCGGCAAAATCACCGAAATATGAGATTTTACAAAAAGTTTGTTTATTCGCTTCAAATGTCGCCGTTATTAAATAGTCTCTTAGATATTTTCATTTTATTTGTTATGCGGAGGAAAAAGGACTTTGTGTTACGTTCTCGGCCGTTGGACTCTTTTCGGGTCTAGTTTGAGCCTAATTACTCTGGTTGCCAGAGGCGTTTCTCGCACTTTCATATTACACGCCTCTCATGTCTCTTATATCCGAAAATACCAGAAAAGTGCAGTTGTACCTCCTTCTTGATCGAAGCATCACTGGCATTTTAACATTAATAACGTATTCCTTAATATCATAACGACTTAAAACATCAGATCCCTCCAGATCCCTCCAGGTTTTTCAAGCTGAATAAAACCATCAAAGTGTGGGTACTTTCAGTCAATGCTTTGAATTGACGGCGAGCTGATTTAGGAAATTCGCGCACGTTTGCAGAGTTGAATATGAAAATTCTTTGAGGAATAAAACGAATTTAGACCGAAGCAAGTTCAAGTAAATGAGTATAAAAAGGGTTACATTGTATTTCCAAAAGCCGTCTTGAACAAAGGTTATAGCGGAAAAAATCTTGGCAAATGCATCAGTGCTGAAAGCTCAAATCAGTACAAAACACGCAGCAAAATTAAATATATGCGCGCGCTGTATCGCGCGCTATATCGCGCGCTATATCGCGCGTACAAGCTAGCTGTACGCGTCAGTTACAGTTTTTCCTGTCGTTGACATCAGAACTACTGTGTCTAGCTAAAACCGTGGATAAAACAAATAGCTATTAAGAGAAGAACTTTTTTCCCAAAGGTTTTCAGTTTTTTAGAGCACTTATTTGGTTAACACAGTGCAAGAGTGTCGTCATATGCGTGGACAAGCAGTTGGATGCTTACGCGTTCAAGCGCGCGCAAATTTCGTTTGTCGTGTCATCCTTCAAACAAATTTTCGAAAGCATGTATCTGTTCGTTGCAAGAGAAGTTTTCTTGACATTGCAAATCCTGACAAAAGAAGACCGACAGACTAGAGGCCTTGAAAAGGGTGTCTTGACAGCCACTGCTTGCCTCGGCGATCACTGGCAAATGCGAGGTCACGTGATGAGACATTATGGGATAGGCTTCCAACCCCCAACCGTCAGCCCGGCCGCTTCAATGAATAAACATGAGAGCGCGCCATTGTCAGCGGTCGCGATTTTTGTTGCTAGGCAACTGCACGACATCTTCAGTATATATATATAAACTTTTCGCTCGATTGCGCGCGGCTCAGCTCCCGAGACCCGAGCACCCGAGCGGCCTTCGGCCGCCAAATTTATTAACCTCGCTTCGCGAGGAACAAAGGAAATCGTACAATATAATCCGCCGATTAATCTCCGTCTAAGATGGAGCCAGTGACGCTTTCACTCATCAAAAGCCTTACTTTGCATCACAGAAGAGCGCTTTGTCTGTTAATGTGTCAGAAGAACGTGTATGCCACAAAACCCTCTTGGAGTCGTGGAAAGTTCTTCGGACGGCTGACCAATCAGAGTGCACCAATCATTTGCCATAATACAACAATCAACAAGCACTGAACTGTGATGACTTGGAGAGATGGCCTTGTGAATGAACCAACACCGCACATGTAGCCTGTTTCCTGAAAAACGAAAAGAAAAAGAGAAACAGATATCAGGTAAAAACAAAAACAGCGCAAAGTTGTTTACAAGCAGGTCATGTGTATATTCGACACTTCATGTAGGTGCACCCAATGAATCGTTTCGGTGTAAAGCTGTTCAGGCCTTAGTCATCTTAAAAATTCATTGCTACGCTTTGTGATTGGCTAAAAAATCTCGCGCCACTTTCTCTACCAATCAGAAGTAAAACCAAAACCAATCGTGACTTGCTCGCACGCGTTTTCCCGCGCTTGGCGCCGCCGACATGTAATTGCTTCGAGCTCTGATTGGTTCATTGGATTGTTTACGACTGCTGCGATTGGTCAGAGTAATTACTTTGGTTTTGGTTTTACCACACTCAATTGAAAACTGCTCTAAATTAGATTAAAAACTAGAGTTTTCTTCAGTAAAATGTCGTCTCAAACTTTCCTATCATCGGCAAATTTAACGCCTTTTGTTTTCGGAGGGATGAAAAAAAAAAATGCCGTTTTGGGTACAAAATAAGGTCAGCTAGGATTTTCATCCAGCCAGCAAATTCAGGGATAAGATTCCTGAAATATTCAGCTAAAAGAACCGAAACGCTCAAACTGTATCAGCTTTCACACAGTAAAAATACTTCAAAGGCACTACACAGTACAACGCCATTACAAGCGCCGGTTTTCCTGAACATTCCTCACTTACGGCATGTGTTGACACAAAGCATCTCTTGGGTCTCCTTCGGTAGCCAGGTTTCTTACACGATGCGTTTTCTTCAGCGGGAAGTAAAATTGTTAAGGAAAATCAAACAGTCTTGCAGTCTAAACCAACCAAGATCAAAAAACATCTCGTAGAAGTCACTTCCTTCCAGAAAGAAAGTATAAGATAAACTCAAAACCGCCTGAAGATTTGTATTTTACCAATATTTCAGTTTTACGTACACTTTCCTCACGGCAACATATTTAGTACAGTTTCCACAAGGAAGGTTTTGAAATAAAACCGAAATATTAGCAAACAGCAATTTCCAGTTTTGAGTTTATCAACCGTAAGATAAGCTGCTTACGGTCCTTCCAAAAACAGTACCATACCTGTTGAGTTGCAAAGACCACGCAAGGAAGGAATGTAAAGATAAAGTTTAATCAGGATGCATGTAATCCTTCCACTCACAAAGTCAATTATGGAGACATGAAGTGTACTTCTAACTTTTCAGTCTGCCGACGAAATCCTATGGTGTGCGATTTGAATGAAACTTTGGTATGGTACCATTTGTTTTTCAATATTTTACAACATTAAATTAGGGATTAATCTTTAGTTTTGATGTTTGACACTATGGGAGTTAAAGGATTAATATTCATGTCACACGAGGCAGATATTGTTGGTTCTTCGGAATCGAAGCAGTGTTTGTATGTGCTTGAATTTGGTGCGGGCTTTCGCTTGCGCGTAAGAAACAGTAGGAAGGAAGAGAGATCACTGTGAGTTGAATTTGAAACTTTGCTGCCAGTGAGAACTGTGATATTTTTGTGTTTCTGTCAATGTAAACAAGAAAACATGAAAAGGTGATATCTTACTTTTTCTAAGTTCAAATTATGTTCACGAAGCGAAATGAAAGTGTCCTAACGGTCGTTTCACCACAAGTCCTTTCGCTGAATCTCAAAGTAGATTTAGCGATACTCAGTTCATAATTGATACTGTAGTTCATTGGGAGTATAAACAAGCATCCAGGATGCATTTGTTGTTATCGTCATTTGTGGTTGTGGTATTAAAGGATATTTTCCGTAGATTCGCCTGGAATTGTCATACCCTTGACAGATTCAGAGCACTGTCCACATGTACCTTGTATCACTACAAGATACAGATTACTGTTGGGAACACTAGACACTGCATGAAACCTGTAAAACAAAATTAAACAAACAAACAAAATCCATGTTACTTCAAGAACAACTGACACCGCAGATTACGAAGGTCATCTGTTTTTGGAAACTAGACCTTACCTATCACAACTTTCACAAGTCGTTGTTCCTGTGGAACAAATGAATACTTGAATCAGCTTTTTTTGCGAGTTATATAGGGGATTAAATACTATAATTTAGTGAAGCACGGGAAATGGGTTTCCATTCTTCTAGTTAGCGAGAAGTTGGTGTTGTTCAATTTTGAATAGAACTCCAGCCCCCGGGGGTGGGGTGGGGGGCAGGGGTACTTCCGTCAATTTAGACTAGGTATGTAAAGCGAAAATCAAAAATTGACACCCCATTTAAGGGAAAACGATTTTTCGTTTAGCTGGGTGTTTAGGTACTGTAATTTAGCTAATACAATTTAAAGGAACCCTAACCAAGGATCACAATACCAAAAAGGACTGAGTCTAGTTTCATTAATACACCATCATAACCATATCTTTTAAGTTTAGCTGGGTGTTTAGGTACTGTAATTTAGCTGATACAATTTAAAGGAACCCTTACCAAGGATCACAATACCAAAAAGGACTGAGCCTAGTTTCATTAATACTCCATCATAACCTTATCTTTTTCGTTTAGCTGGGTGTCTGGGTACTGTAATTTAGCTGATACAATTTAAAGGAACCCTTACCAAGGATCACAATACCAAAAAGGACTGAGCCTAGTTTCATTAATACTCCATCATAACCTTATCTTTTTCGTTTAGCTGGGTGTCTGGGTACTGTAATTTAGCTAACACAATTTAAAGGAACCCTAACCAAGGATCACAATACCAAAAAGGATACCCTATTTACGTTAATAAAGTTATTGTATTATATTGTATTATTATTATTGTAAGGACTGAGCACCTCAAAAACCATACCCTATCCTCCCGCGGCATATACCTATATAGCTTATATATGGGAGTACCCCCACCCCCCCTCCTCCCCCCCCCTTTCCCCCCCCTTCCCCCCCCCCCCCCCCCTTCTTTCCCGGGCTCCAGCCTCCTGTATTACACTATTATTGCGAATATTAACTTTACTATGCTTACCATTCTCTGATATGTCCTCCTTGGTAGAATAATATGTGGTCCTATTCTTTATACAGCTTACGTTCTTTGGAACATCATCGGCAGCTTCTGTAGAGTAGATAGAGAATGCTAAACGTGGCTTGTTATTTCTTTACAGTACATAAGAGAATGCTAAGCTTGGCTGATTACTTCTGTACAGTACATAAGAGACTGGTAAGCTTGGCTGATTACTTCTGAACAGTACATATTAAGAGAATGTTAAGCTTGGCTGATTACTTCTGTACAGTACATATTAAGAGAATGCTAAGCTTGGCTGATTACTTCTGTACAGTACATAAGAGAATGCTAAGCTTGGCTGATTACTTCTGTACAGTACATATTAAGAGAATGCTAAGCTTGGCTGATTACTTCTGTACAGTTCATATTAAGAGAATGCTAAGCTTGGCTGATTACTTCTGTACAGTACATAAGAGAATGCTAAGCTTGGCTGATTACTTCTGTACAGTACATATTAAGAGAATGCTAAACTTGGCGGATTACTTCTGTACAGTACATAAGAGAATGCTAAGCTTGGCTGATTACTTGACGACTTGAAAAAGGAAAGCATCAAATTCAGTATATTGAAACAAAAAAGGAGTACCTGTGATTGCTCTACTCTCAGAGAAAATCCAACTGTGAAATAAAAACGTTTCATCAATACTCTTATTTTTGAGGATTTATTTCTATTACAACTGTATAGAGCGGATTCCAATTGAGTGTCGTAAAACCAAAATAATCACTCTGACCAATCACAACAGAGACAGACAATCCAATGAACCAATCAGAACTCGAAGCAAATACATGTAGCCGGTGCCAAGCGCGGGAAAACGAGTGCGAGCAAGTCACGATTGGTTTTGGTTTTCAGTACTTCTGATTGGTTGATAAGGTGGCGCGAGATTTTTTAGCCAATCACAAAGTGTAAACTGTGAGTTTATATAATTTTATGCAACGATAAAACAGTTCAGGTCACTATTAAACACTTTGCATGCAGTTATGGGGTCATTTATAGTTACAAATTAAAACAAATACAGCAGCCTACTAACCTATACAGGTTAAAATACAGCAAGGACCTGAAATGTAATTGATAACAGAAATTAAAATTGTTAAAACACGAATCGTAGCAGAGAAAAAGGGACCACGGCATTTGGTCAGAGATCCAACTAAACTCTGCACACAGACAGAGACAAAGAGGGAGCGGGAAGACAAAAAGAAAAACCGGAGAGAGTCTTCAGTTACTTAAAGGACAGGCCTGCAACCATCAAGCAAGCAAGCTCTCGTCTTAAGACGATTTTTAGCGCAACATGGGCCGAGGACGATTTTCTTCGCAACTTGCAAGGCAAAAGCATGAATTTTACTCAGTTTATTTCGTGTAACATACCTGTCTTTAATTTTGTTGCGCTAAAAATCGTCGTTGCGAATCGTCCTGTGTAGCAACAGCTTTACGCTCCGCGCTTGCGCAACACAAAGCGTCTGTTGTACAGCCTATGAATAGCTTGTTGCTACTCATGAGAATCTTCTCTTCATTACAAAAGACACCAAAAAAGGCATACCAAACAGCTTTAGTCGTCCACCACTCGGTGTATGCAGGCAGTGATAACAGAGGCTGAAAAGATGAAATGAAAGCATCAATTGGTAATGATTTTCTGCAGTTATAAAGTGAGTTTGCTGTGATTTGATTAATTTAATTTAATGAACAAAGAGGAATGCTCGTGACAAAAACCTATGCTCATGAGACAATAATTCAGTGAATATAGCCTCCAGCTATGTTCAGCTATGTAGACTCAACCTCGTTCCCAGGGCCTCTCGTCTTCCTGCCCCCCGAAGCGAGAGAGACAGAGACCCAGGTCTGGTCTGGTCACGTGTATCTTGGACAATTATATTCCTAAGGAGGGGTGGACAGTGTTTGTAACTTCGTTATATTTTCTTCACAGTGGCTTGTGCTGTACGCGAATCGGTTGATGTCCCGAAACGGTTCAAACAAAAGAAAATAAACAATCTCTCTCTCTCACTCTCACTCCAGGATACGTGAAGACGTGATACCCTTGGGACTAGGTTGACGTTGACCTTCTTTTGGCTCGTCACGCAATCCTCGCCATCGTTGGGGAAGAGTGCGTGACGAGTACGTGACGAGCCAAAGGAAGGTATGCGTAGGGGGTAAGAGAGTTAAGCCAAGCAATAAATTGGCAGCTCATTATCCATGGAAAAAAAAGCAACAATTTAGCTTAATTATGATTTAAGAGTCCAACCTTGAGTAAAAACGAAGTTCCTCTGCTATTGACACCGCTTTTCTCCGCGCAAACTGCTTGAAAATCTGTCAACACCACTCTGATTGATTAAAATGACAAATGGTTAACAATGCAAGTCACTATGACTCTGTGATAAAAGTAATTCTCTTTTATTTGTTAATAACCTTCTTTCACTGATACTTCACACTTTTCGGAAACTAAAGACAAAAACAAATGTGTCTTAATGGTGAACTCACTTGTTATATACTCCAGTGGTACTGTTTTCATCAGAACGAATTAGCGTCTGCATTACAGGCGCATCTACTCTGCCAAAGAACTTACCAGCGGACTGAAAGTCAAAACAAATCACTTTGAAATTGGAGCGGTTTTCAATTGAGTGACAAAGTAATCTCGCAATTCCTCTCATTTGCATTGCTTTGCTTTGTGATTGGCTAAAATTTCTCGCGCCACTTTCTCCACCAATCAGAAGTAAAAGTAAACCAATCTTGACTTGCTTGCATGCGTTTTCCCGCGCTTGGCACCGGCTACATGAATTTGCTACTAGTTCTGATTGGTTCATTGATTGTCTGCATCTGTTGTGATTGGTTAGAGTAATTACTTTGGTTTTGGTTTTACGACACGCAACTAAAAACTGCTCTAACTGGCAGCAATTATAAAGGTGGTGCTTACGAAAAAATACAGCTTTTCGACTGCTGAGAACTGATTTTTTAAAAATAAGTAAAAACTACATTTTATAAGAGGTGACTTACACTTTCATCATTCCCAGCCACAACAAAGCCATTTTCATCAAGAAGATAACAGTAGAAACCTTCATACTGTTTGAAAAGAATACACAAAAACATCTGTATGAAAAACAAGTAGATAATAATAATAATAATAATAATAATAATAATAATAATAATAACTTGGACGATGTTGAATTACATGATGAAAAGGAATACATCATGACAATTTATTCATCAGTACAATGGTTATAGAAAAGAACAGTAAATACATTATGGTAATTTTCGTATGACCTTGAAAAACGGTTTCCCTGATCATCCGCCAGCAGTTGAAAGGATCAAAACAAGCTTTGCTCATTTTGCCGCTAAAAATATTCCTAATTCGGAAAAAGGATTTTTCGATAAACTTATCAGCAGGGGGGTGATTGGGGAGGGGGGGGGGGGTACTCTCAAATTGCGGTCCAAAAAATAACTATAATTATTAGTACCACGTGATTATTTGGTGATTTTTTTTTACAGTTTCCAGAAGGGGCCTAAGTACTTATGACCTCCATTGTAGGAACATTATTTTATGCTTGACGCGGACTTACTGAGTTCTTGCCAGTCCTGTCACAGCTAAGATCGCACTCTGGCAGTGCACTAGAACACTAATGAGAAGAAAATCATGCCATAAAGTTTTATTCTTGATGAAAGTACAAAATGCATTAGTTTTAAATGAGTTTCGTTTGACCTGAGTTTTGTATTCAAATGTTTTGTTAACATCATGCCTTGAAGAACATGATCAGATTATTAACACAGTAGTCTGTCGGGTGTGGTCGTCCGGGTTAATGTAGTCCTGAAAATAACTGTTATTGTTGATAATAGATGACGTTTCGACAATATTGGTCAGTTTCGACATAATGTTATTTGTTGCGACTCAAGTCAGTGATTGGTGCGTTTCGATCCGTGCATTGCACGACAGTACAAACCACACATCAACTAACGGTTTACAATTCACATGACTCTGAAGATGACTTCCTCTCAGGTTGTCGAAACGTCAGTCAATGTCAACAACAACAGTTCTTTTCAGAACTACAGTTACACGGACGATCACAAACAACAGACTACTGATACTCCTGGGTTCAAACCATTTACAATATTATTAACACACTTGTTGGCCATGGCGTATTCTAGAATGTTTTATAACAATTTGAAAACTTGGCATTACATCCTATTTTTTTTAAACTGACAAGACAGTATACACAAAACCATGAAGTCAGTAAGTTAACTTAGGCGTAAACTGCAGAAAATGGAAGCACCTTACCTTGGTTTTTTCAACAAAACGTTTTTTGGTGAAGGTATCCATATCCATTTCATATCCTAGAACTGGAATGCAAAATTCAAAGTACAACAAGCATTGACGGTGATATTACATACATGGAGAGAAGACATCACTCATCAAGTGTTGTCTCTCTCCAAGCGGGAATGGATTATTTTGTTTATTGTATAAACAACTTTAAGTACGAAGTCTTATTCAATTTTCCGAAGTATAGTATATATAATAAACTGCGATATATCAAATCATATCTAGTCACATTAAGCCCCCCCCCCCCCCCCCCACCCCTCCCCCTAACACACATACAATACCGTATTTTCTCGATTAAACGCCGGGTATGATAGAGGAAGTTGTAAGTAAGCCCCTCAAACGTTTATTTGTGGTATAATAAAGTTAAGATTTAAGGGCAAGGTACACGGCTGCCAAGAAAAACGAATAATAACCCTTTCTTAAAAATGGCGGGCGAGAAAAAACTGCTGATTCAAAGAAACGCCAGGTCCACTAGGCCAAGTTTGAAATAAACGCCGGAGGCGTTTAATTGAGAAAATACGGTATTACTATTTACCTGCTGCGGGTCTCTGGTTCCTGTATATTCTCTTATAGGCAAACACAGATGTAGTGTTCTTGTCTGACTTTGCTGCAACAATGAATCAGCAAGATGTAATTTTAGATCAAAGGGGTAAACATGGCAAAAAACATAGAAATCAATGTCATAAACTTGGATTTTTAAAGTGTCCATAATCTGCAAAGTTTAGGTACAAATATCGGACCATATTTTGCAGAAATAAGTTAACAATGGATTCCCATTTATCCCTGTATCTTGCAATAAATGTTTTAGTTTTTAAAATCTTTTAAAAATGACACGGAAGATGTACACAGCCTATGGATGCATCGACCTTTTTAAAATTAAATAGCTAAGACCACAATTCTAGTCTTGATAGAGACAGTCAGAATACAAACATACCTGCAAGATATGGTGTTGTATAGATAATGGAGGTATTAGGCATCTGTGATCCAAAAACTCTTCCAAAGAAGTTGCCTTGTGAAGTAGAGCCAAGCTTGTCTGATTGAAAACTATAAAAAACACATACCCAAGTCAACCTTTCCTCCTAGAGGTTGAAATAACTTTTATAAGCGTGACCATTCAAATTAAAGCTCAAGGGAAGAACCTTACTATGGCCAATAAAAGGTGCTTCTAACTTTTGGGTCTGTAAATTCAAATTCAAGATTACCTACAACTATCATATATAATGCCAAAAAAATAATAACGTATGTTCTTCAAACAACAGTACAGTACACAATCTGTTACATTCTCTGACACTTTTTCTGTCCAGCAAACATAGTGTCCTTTTACTGACCTATGATTTCGAGTCAAACCCCAGTATGTCCGCACAAATACCTCCTTAATACCACCCCTGCAAGAGACAAACAAAATATGAATGACTGTACAGACCTCGTGCGTGTAAACATGATCTTGATCACTTTTTTGCTATTGATAGATGACTTCTACGAAAAATAAACTGGATTGATGGTGGTTTAAAATATGTTTATTATTTAACATATTATAAAATGCCTAAGGAAATGCGCGCCCTATGATTGGTTAAACTGAGTTCATCATAACTCGATAAAGCACGCGTGTGACGTAAGGTTCATTTTAACCATTTTTATTTTATAAAAGAAATAAAAAAAACTTCTTCCTCGTGCATTGTCGAGTTATATAAGCACTTGGGAATTTTTAAGAACACTCGGGAAGTGCGAGAAGCACTCAACTTTGGCTTGTGCTTCTCTGCACTTCTCTCGTGTTCTTAAAAATTCCTGCGTGCTTATATAACTCAATAATGCACTCGGCGCGTTTTTTATTTCTTTGATGATGATGATGATGATGATGATGATTTATATAGTGCCATTTCCCTGTAGCTTTACAATCATATAATTCACTAGAGACTAAACTAACAACATTATCACAACAACTTGGATCCTACGTAAGGATACCATCTTCAACTTACTCTGATTTACTGTTCCAATGTTCGGGCATGTCAGTTGTAGCAGTAACATCGACCAGCAGACCACTAAGTAGATCCCCATTGTTACCTTGTACCATCAATCACACATCTTATTAGTAATGATGATTAATCTATTAAGCCCCATCAGTAATGATCAACATCAATTTTCCCCTTGTAATATCAATGCTTAGTCAATCAGAAAGGTAATGAGAATTAAGGATATGATCACCCAAGATGAATTCTCTTGATATTTAACAACTTCTCCCCACTAATTCTGTAAGAAACGTGGGGAAAAGAAAGGAGAATTTGTGTTTTGATGCTGGGGATTAAGGGGTTTAATGCAGATATTTTAGTAATAAGTCAATTTACCGGTATGTACCTATGATTGGACATCCTTATTCAGCAAGAGATTTAAAGTGTAGCACCGGAGAAAGAGAGATAAGAACTTGGAGAAATTTAAATTTGTTAGGCAGTAGAACTTGAGAAAAAAATACACATATAAGTACATTTTTTTTGCCATAACACACAGACAAAGAGTTCAGAGCTACCAAGGAAGTTCAGACTCCCAGGTTTCCACCCCCATATCACTCTAAAGCGAGAGTGTGGTGGGAATGGACGAGGGGTACGTCTTGCATTCTACCTTCCATGACTGCCTCACATTGGCAACAAACTTTAGAGTGATTTGATAGAAATTAAAGGGTATGTTGAAAATTTGAAATATCGAAAGGCACAAAATGAGCAGGATCTGTTTGTGAAATGTTTCATAAGAGCTGATCATGTCTATAAGAGTCATTCTACAGAGTCTAACTGCAGAAAAATGGTAAACAGTCTCAAAAGCATTGCCAGATTAATATTAGTCTTTAGTAATTAACTAAAAAATTAACAGTATGGCTTCTTAAGTCAAATGCAAGTTTGCCAACTCAAAACAGTTGAAGAAAAAGTTGGCTAGTTGTATTTGTAACCAACAGTTTTTGAAGTCATATTCACACATGCCAACTTGAGTTTGCCAACACAAGTTTGTCAATATTTTGTCATGTAAAGGCCCCTTAATTTTCTTTACATGCCAACTGTTGTGTTTCAAGGCTGTAAACCTAAATAACAAAATATTACTTACAAAGCATTGTATCTGTAGATTTGGTTGCACTGATGAGTTGTTCCAACGGACTTGTTTGAGCAAATACTACATTCCTGCAGTATGGCCTGTAAAAAGACCAGCACATATACTGTAATAAGAATGCGCATACCTGAACATGTGGTACATTGTCACAGTGATTTTGTGTTTTCATCAAAACTATAACAAATATTAACTAACTACCTTTACTTATAAATGGAAGTGATCTGAACATGAAGACAAAAAAATCAAGTCATAACTCGAAGGAAGTACAAACTATTATCAGTGAGAACTTGACAACAAGCCTATTTTGTCAAGTTGCAATTCATTTCTATCCGGGCAATCTGTAGCCAAAGACAACCAATACTACTTTCTGTGCACTCCTAGAATAATAAAAAATTATTGTGAACAAAACTGGACCTTTACTTTCAGGTTCCTAGTGATACAAATATGTTTTAGGCTTTTCAAAGTAACAATAAAAATAGGTTACATTGCCTCTTTAATTTATCCCATGTCATGAAGAATCAGAAGGCTGCAAGGAAATTAAGCCAGTGCATATTCTGTGTTATCCCACAGGTTGTATTCAATGGTTCTTCCTCTGCATCATTGATTTAACTAGCTAGCCTAGTGGTCTGAACTAGAAATGTAAGTGGGCTATAATCAAAACATCTTCACATCTTCCTTTGGCAATTTTGATTCCAAGTCATAAAAACTCACAAAATGACCAAAAATGTTCAAAATTTGACCTTCAGCACCTTAAGTTTTCGTAACACCTTCAGTAAATTGTCAGGAGTCTTTGGTAAACTTCAGAAAAGTTCAGAAATTGATCAAACGCTCAAATAGCATTGCTGCAACAATATGCAAATTAAAATTGTTGGACTGGAAATATTTAGGAGTCCTTCAATGATACCAAAGTTATAAAGGCATGGTACAAAATAGTTATGCAATGCTTTCTCCTATTATACATGTACCACAAATTATCTTTCTCGTTACATAATTGTCTTTACATACACGCTTGCCTAAAAGCTTGTGTTTATGCTAATAATAATATATCAGGTATGTTCTCTAAAATCATCACATTCACTAGATACTTACCATCTTTCAATTGCAACCTTTTTGCTGTCTTCTTTAGACAATAGTTCATAAAGTTTATCTAAAAAATATTAAATTATTAATTTTTATAACAAGGTGAGATAAATGAAAATAAATTGATACTTACAGATAACATAAAACTGGATTTGCAGAATTTAACAGTGGATTAAGTATAATTCAAAAGACATTTTGTGAACTTAAACAAATCAGATGTTTAAAGTACACACTGTATTCAATAACCATTAGTATGGTTTTTTTCCACATTTAACATCTCTTTTATCTGTACTGGATGCTTTGGACATTCCCAGATATCCCTACCACTCCGAGAGTTAATAACTGATGGAAACATGTGGTGTAGTTCTAACTTTTGAGTATTTCAACGAAATCCTATGGTGTGACCATTCAAACGAAACCTCTTTGACAGTACTTTTGCATGGTACCATTTGTTTTTCAATAATTTACAAAATGAAATTTGGGATTTTTATAGAATTTTGATTTTTAGCACTCTTGGGAGTTAAAGGATTAATCAACTAAGCACTGTCTTTCTTTTTATCATGTCTGATTGTCAGGGAAATTGAATGTGTTTTTTGAAAATTTTTTTCTGAAAATTCAATTTCCACAACAATTCCCACCCTGTTTAGGGAATGTATGTCACAAGAAAAATTAATTGTCTATAAAACAGAACCTTAAGTTTCCCTGCCAGTCATGAAATGTGGTTCAGATGTGTAATTAAGTCTGTGGATAATATCCTACAGTCCAACTATTCAAATGAAAGCTATTCCGTAATTATATACTGTAATGTTTTTTTTTTGTCTTTTTTTTTACTTACCAATTACGGCACTATCATTGTATCCCGCCAACTGATATTTGTATCCCAGCTGAGGAGTTGCCACACCAAGACTTGATAAGGGCAACAACAACAATAACAACAACAACAACAAATTATTGGAGAAGTATAGAATGGTAAAAAAAAAACAGAAAGCAAAAAAAGAAGTACTTGGAAGAATAGATAACTTGGGATTATCAAATGGTATGGTTACCTAAATGATGTTCCTTTCAGCCCATCAAAGTAGTAATTCATGGTGCGTTTCACCACTCGAAGCTGAAAATTAGGTCATCAGTTAATACAATAGAATGGAACCTCCATTAAATTGCACCTACCATATTTTCTTGATTGAACAGCGGTACGGTCCCTGAATAAATGCAGGGTTGAAATAAATGCCCGGTCAACAAGATCCAGTTTTAAATAGAAGCCCCCAGTGTTTATTCGAGGTACCAGCATTTATTTGAGTTCCGGCGTCTATTTGAATTTGGTATTGTGTGACTTATTGTTACGCAGACTTTCTTTACCGAGATATATTATTTAGTTCCTCATCTTTATCATCCCTGGCATCACTTCATCATTCCTTTATCCGAGTCAGGATGGTTTATATGAAAAGACAGATAAAAGTCTCAAAGTTTGGGGAACATGACTTGATTTTGGCACTTCTTGTTCTTGTTTCCATCAAGATTTTTGGAAATTTTGATAAATTTAAAAGAAATATGATTTATGTGTAGTGCTAGTTACAGGTGTAATGCAAGAATGAAGCAGCTTCCAAATGGTCATTGCCCTTAATAATTATTGTACTTTTAGAAACTTTATCTGTAATATTTGTAAAAGTGTTAAGTGGCAATTTACCTCATCACCTGATAGATCATAGATTTGAAATGACTGACTCTTGATACTGCTTCCATGAGGTGCGTCAGTAACAGGAGTTGTGTCAATCATAGCTTTTCTTAGCTGCGGACAAACAAATACATTTTATTCAAAATTAAATCAATGTGATCTGCAATCCCAAATCAAAGTGATCTGCAATCCCAAATTGAACCAGCTTTTTTTCTTCAAATACTTTGACTTTTGACACCAAGTTGGGGTGTATCTCCTGGAACCACACATTTCAAGGAACAGAATGGTGTGTGTATACATGTATATACTTACTGATTGAATGGGAGGGTCAGATGGGAAAATAGTTGGCTCAAGGTCATGGTGTATGGACCGAGAGCCAAATATTATCCCATCCAGCCTGACCTAACTTAGTCAATATGCATTTTATCATATGACCAATTTGGAGACAAAATTGTTTCAAATTTTAACACGTGAGGCCATACACTTTTGTAGCAGGCTTGTACGGCTTTTTCTGGCCTCACTCGCACAAATGCGTACAGCCCTCATACATGTATTTTGTAAATATAGTTTTGTAAAAAACGTGCGTGGGTTCATACAGATCATATGACAAACGGAATTATTTTACAAAAGAAATAGAAATATACTGAATTGTTAAATGCATCAATTTGAATTTTTGTGACTTATTGTCTCCTTTTAATTAGTTTACTTTATTCTTTCCTTGCCTATATTTATACTGTCTCAAGCAAGATTCCAGATTAATGTCTACAATATAATTACTTTTTTCATGATTTGATCTTTTTTACATTTTTTGAACACTGTACCTCAAGAACTTTAGTGTCATTTTTTGCTGACTCCACATCGGTAAGATCTACACCAGGAGGGTCTTGCAAGTACCCATACTGCAAAGCAAAAGTTAAACACTAGCTTTACATTCCGTTCAATCTGATTTTTAACAGCAGTGTACCTGTTAATGGGTTATTTCAGAAACAAATCCATGCACCTTGACAGATGGCATGCTGGAAATTTTCACGGGGGGGAGGTTAAGGGCTCTGGAAATCCAGGCGGGAGAGGGGTGTGGACCTAAAACCAATCAGGCTACGCTCAAACCATCAGTAAAACAAATAACTGTTTGAGTTAATATTATTAAAAGTTCAGGTTATCTTGGCAAGAGTTATCAATATTGTACTGTTCAGTAATACATACCACCAGTTTTAACCTTGGGTGAAATATTATCATTCCATTGTTATTAACTGCAAACATGTATCCACTGGGTCCCACCTGAAGGAAAACAAAATTACTACAGCAGGAACTGCAACAGCACATTCAAACTGTTCATCCACCCTATGGGTACCTAAACACTTTGATTTTGTCCCTTGTTCTGTAAAATTCTATGGCTTTGTCAAGTTTTTTAACCAAATGGTCATTTTTATATTGTAGTTAAGCTTATATGTACAGTGCTTGCGTGGTTTATAAGTGAAAATATTATTTGTAAATAGTTCCTTCACTTCCTTAGATCGTAGATTTATTAATGACAATCGTCAGGATTTCATCAGAGAAACCCATACAGAGTCTCACTGTTAATAGGACCTAATTTAAGTTCCAAGTTGTCTAGTACTGCTTGATGGCTTTCATTCTGAACAATTTGGTTGGTTACACCAATATAAGACTTATATGAAAAAAGTAGGAAAAAACTAAGATTAAAATCTTGAGCACATTCACGATCAACTAACCAATGGCTGTAACATAAATTCCTGAAGATAATCCAGTGGAACATCTGTACCCATGACACCCAAGAAATGATCCTTGGTCTTCTCCTCCTGCTGCAGTCCATCTTTTGCCTGGTTAACAGTATATATGTTGTAGTTAAAAAAAATTTCAGTTAATTTTAAATTTTAACTAGTTTATTATTTTTAACTGGTTTATTATTTTTAACTAGTTTATTTTTCTATCAACTGTCTGAAAAGGGATTTTCTTTATGGGGTGTGGTTAAAAAAATAGGGGCATGGTTTTTTTGGGGGGGTTTAAAAACAAACAAAAACGTCAAAAAAAAAGGGAAATTTTGTTCTGCTCGCTATTTCTCTATTTTCCTTCCTTCCCTTCTTTTTTTCCTTCCTGTCTCCCTACCCCTTAGTCCCACCTACCTTCCCCTCCCTTATTTACTCCCATGTCCCCCCTTCACAACAATTATGAAATAAAGAATTTTATTTTGGTACCTACCTGGAGTTCGAACTCACGACCTTCAGATCTGAAGTCCACTGTCTTTACCACTAGACCACACAGGACTACGTTGCAAATTCCCCCATACTTCTTTATATTATTACTTATTTGATCCCAGACTCCCCTCGGCCAAAATTAATTATGCAAAAAATGTCACGCATGCGTTATTGCACAAAACGTGGACTTAGCAGGTCTTTCTCGATTTCAAATGGAAGGATGCGTGGAGAAGAAGACGTTTTACGAGAAGTTAGAGCTATTGAAGCAGAAGACTCAAAGCAAATTCACAGTTTACATTGACCAATCGTTTTATGAAAATGCGAAGACTTACCTAGAAAGCATAGAAGACCCTGAAAAACGCCAACAACATGAAGCTGAACTCTCGAAAAATGATATAAATAGTTTTCGAAGAAAAGGATGGACGGTCAAAGATGGAAAAATTGTCACAAGAGGAAACAAGATAGTAGTACCGAGAGATGAGATACACGAAGTACTCAGTCAGTGCCACTCATCCACGGTACACCGAGGAAGAGACAAAACAAATAACTACGTAAAAGGTATTTATTCTGAGATACCACAGCAAGTAGTAACTTGTTTGTGTACACTTTATATCCAGCAGAAAAGTGTTACGGACCACCAAAAACGCCCCATAACAAACCCTCTCAGTGCTGAGACGTTTCTGTCACATGTAGAAATTGATCTTATTGATTTCCGAAATCTGAAATGTTCCTGTGCTGATAGTTCACGCTGTCATCAGTGGGTACTACACATCACCGATCACCACACAAAGTACGCGTGGTTATATGCCTTGTACAACAAAACGGCTGAAGAAGTCTTGGAAGAATTGTACCTTGTACATGCAGTGTGAAATTGTAGTTGACCAAACAGATATAATTAAAGGGGCATTTATTTATTTGTTGTAGTTGTCATAGATAGTAAGTGTCCCTAACCCCAACCTGACCCTAACCCTTAATCCATAATGCTTAGGCCTAATCAGTATACCCTGGCCGCTTTAAGAACCCTTACAGTTGTGATGGTAAGGCACCAAAACCCTAACCTAACTCTAACCCTTAATTTATAACCTTAGGCCAAACCAATAACCTTAGAAGCCCAACATACACTTCATCCATGAAAAAATAACTTGGATTAAAAATACCCAGAATGTTTGAAAAACTAACTAGTCATAACAATTTTACTAGTTCAGAAAAAGATTAACTAGTTAAAGAAAAATAACCTAGTTAGAAAAAAATAAACTGGTTAAAAAAAATAAACTAGTTAAAAAAAATTCACTAGTTAAAATTTAAAATTAACTGAAGAGAAAAATTAACTGCAACATATACATGCACATCAGTGGTGGAAACATACTCCATTTAAGGTTGGGGGGGGGGGGAGTGAACATGGCAGATCTGCCACTGCACGTGTATGTCAATGGGAATTGACATACATACTTTAGAGCATTTGATTGATTAATAGAAGATAAATACTGTCACATTCCCCTGATTGAATGGCAATCCATTCCAGGTTACCTCCCATCATTTTGCCAGGTCTTTCCAACAAATGACCTAAGATTCCATTCATTTAATCATACATCCAACTTGTAGCTGCAGCATGAGATGCAGCTTGCCTATAAAACTGGGTAAGTAGTTCTGTGCGAATACATTCCCGGACAGTAAGTTAGCAACAAGTACTTTAAGGGTACTTACAGCACAATTTGATAAGTCATTGATTCGGTGGAAGGCTGGCAGAGTACCAGTGACCATCATACCCAGTCCCTATGAAACAAGAGTCAACAAATCTTGCTGTTATTGACATGATTATTGCTTATGCCTACTCTAACCAACTAAAATTCACCCAGAAAACTAATAGTTTCTTGCAGATTGACTCTGGACATTCAAGTAACAAGGATTAAAATTTCCTATACTAACCAAGGCATCCAAATAAACACTTGTCCACACTGTATGATCAGTTATATTTTCTTTGGGGGCCATAGCCATTGGCCGGGTCAGGACACGGATATAATTCTGCAATAAAGAAGTGAGGTCACTGAGGTGACATGTCTTATGTCTAGATCACAATCAAATTATTATTACCCAATCAAATTATTATTACCCAACACAAAGCACAGCAATGTGAAACCAAAGCTTAATAAATATTTTTGTTAAGTGAGTGAGGGGGTGCGGAATTCAAAAGATTGTCATATTTTATTTTATTTTATTATGAAGAACTCATTAGAATGTTACTTACCTCACTAACTTCACGAACAGCTCCAACACTCTGAATACGTGAAAAATACCCTGCAAAAATGATATTAATACAACATGTAATGAATATACTAAAACAGCACTTTACCACTCCCTGTTGCCAAGTTTGTAAGGAAATTCTGAATTTTATTATGAACTTGTCAATTATGTTCTCAATTACCCAATCAAAATGTGAACTACACTGTAAGTTTGCAACCTTGATGCCATTGAAGTTTGTAAACTTTGACATGGCTTTGTTGCCATGTTTATAAGTTCCCAGGATATGAGTTTAGAAAATCAGGTAATGATATTCTTCAACTGGACTCATACAACAAACTTAAAAATAAGTGGTTTCACAATTAAAATTATTAAAGAGTGAAGGAAAAAGTGTTTAAGATGTTAGCGATTTGACAACCCAGTTTTAAAACCAAGTTATTTTGATGTTTGCACTACGATTGGGTATTATGACAGTGTAATCGACATGTTCTTATCTCAGGTCCAATTTTACCAAGTTTGCAACATGGAACAGTAAAGTGATGTGAATAGGGCTGTAAACAATACCTGGCTGGACTATTTCAGTGTTGAAAAACACAATCATTTTAACATTAAAGATAAATATTATTTTTGTAACTCACCTCTGTTATTACAAGCCATTTTTCGCAATGCTTCGGTACTTTCAGCTGGAGGACCCACAGCAAAAGTAAAAACACGAACCTGCATGAAAAAAAAATTACTGTTAATAATTGTTAAATTACAACATTTTTTTGCACTTTTTCCTTGATTGTGGTGTAACCACCATAAAGTATATTGTGTTATGGCCAATCAGATTCATGATTGAACCAGCAGATGAAAACTGACCGAGTAATATATGAAACAGCATTATTTCAGTTTACAACTTTTCTTGCAGAACAGTTCTCATGTTGATTTTTGAGTTAGGAACTGTCAGAACTATGAAGATAAGCAAATTGAAAGAATTTTTAGAAATAGCCCTGCAGACCCCCCCAGTCTGATTCAGGGTCATTTAACCTTATTAACTCAGTTGATAAAGCAAAGAGAGGAGAGGAGAGGAGAGGAGAGGGTGCCCAGGGGCGGGGGTGGGGGGTACTTGGGTGTCAACTGAGGATGAAGGTGCTGCCTTTGCTATGACATCGGCAAATGGTTAGACCTTCACGTGGCTCGGATGACCACGTAGAAATGGCGGTCCCATCTCCCATGGGGACGTAAAAGAACCACTGAGGACGTAACAAACCCTGGCTGTGACCACCCTCAGTGTCAGTACTTGTTCATGGGTGGGGTGGGTCTGATTGATTGTGAAGCGCATTTGAATATGTATATAGAATTTGCGCTATACAAATGCATATTATTATTATTATTATTATTATTATAACTTGTGCTGGGTATGTGCCACTGGCCTCTCAGATCCCCTACCCCATTATAGTCTATTCTGTGGCCAATTAAAGACCCCATCTTAGTCACTTTTGAGTACATGTAAATTTCACAATCCCAACTTAGTCACTTTTTTTACTGCAAATCTTCCCATTTTTTGTAATCCCTGCTAAAATAAAACTACCCCAAAATAAATTTGCCAGAATTTTCTTACCCCCCAAAATCCCAACAATTTGTGACCCCATTCTGGTAACTCTATTGAAAATGCAACCCCATTATAGTCATTCCAGTCGTGAAAATGTGACCCCATCCAGCGGCACATCCCCATTAGCACATTACTAGGAAGTACTCCACCTTTTTGTTTGGATTTTGTTCTTCAAAAAGGTCTGACAGACTTGATGTTGTCCCATCACTCAGTACCATAATGGCCTGCTGGCACAATGCACAGTCATTTGCCTGAAATATCAGTTGTACAATACCACTGTTAATATTAATTGAATGACATCATGCAAGAAGTCCTTTATATTATTATTATTATTATTATTATTATTATTATTATTTTTATTTAAATTTTATTTTTATTTAATATTCATTTTTTTCTCCACACATTTTGGGGGGAACTCCCAATCCTACATATTAACTTATAAGAGTATGTGCCTCTGTGAAGCATTTGGTTTTCAAACAGTTTAAGCTGGGAATGGGTACAGAAATCAGGGAATTTTGTTCTAGAATAGGGTATCATTACCGGGAAACTGATTGGTGGTATGAAGATGAATAGTCTAGCCTATATAATAATAGGGTTGCAAAATGCGCAGCTGATCATGGTCTGATATAGGGTAAGGGTTTCAAAGTCCCAACAGCACACCACCACCCAAAAATATACAACGAAGAAAGGAGGGGCTTATTTAATAAATTTCTTGCTCCAAAAAGGGGGCTAATGGAGGATTTATGGTATGTTTAACAAATTTACACCAGTTTTCCACGGTGTGGACTCTTATTTACCATGATTTACGTCATCACATGGTCAAAATGTTGTGGACTCACGAGGCGCAGTCGAGTGAGTCAGCAACAAATTTTGACCATGTGATGACGTAAATCGTGGTAAATAAGAGTCCACACCACGGAAAACCGGTGTAAATTTGTTTTTTACAACAATATTTAGAAAAAAACAGAAGGAAAAATCTAAGTCTTGTTACAAAATGTGACAGCAAAGAAAGAGCAAGCGTTGTCTATAACTTTCTCGCAATCTGATTGGTGTTTTTCAAGTGCATGTGATGTTAGCGTCAGCACCCTTGTCTGGACTCTCATTACCACTCACGTCAACCAATCAGATTGCGAGTTTAATGGCAATTGTGGTAAAAAACAAAATGTGAACCAACTATGACATAGTTTCAACTGTTGTTACCTTTTTTAAAAGTTCAAAGGCCTTTTTCATCCCAAGTTTCCACATAGCAATGTCTCCATCTCTTATCTCATGTAACTTGCTCTTGACAAACTAAAATATTTACAAATCAAATTAAGATCAATCATGTCAGTAAGTATAAACATTATTATTTACCTGATTTTACTAATAATTTATGTTTGCTAAATTTGATTGTAAATTATACAACCTGCCTTGATTAGCTTTGCTATATGAAGGTTGTATATTTCTTTAATTTGTTAAATTTAAACTATTGAAATAAAATGATGATGATGAAATGATGATGATGACATTGGTCTGTTAAACCAGAAGAGTTTTTATTATCGGTATATAAACACCAATGAAATACCAGATGAGCTTTCGCGCGTAAACATCACATCTTCACACGTGAGAATAACATGTTATCTTCACACGTGAAAAGATCACCGTTGACACATTGTTCTGCTTTAGGACTTCAAAAAAATATAAAGTGAAATGGTTTGATTTCATTGGTGTTTATATAATAAACAGAACATTACATGGCCACTTTTAGATACGAAATTTCTCTTCTTGTGTTGAAAAATATTTCACTCGTTCGCGCAACACTCGCAGAGAAATTTCGTATCTTCGCGCAGCCATGTAATATCCTCTATGTATTTATTTGCAGGAACAATTTTCCAGGACTTGTGCAAAATTAACAACACTCGATCCAAATTTACAGTGCTTTTTCAAAATAGTACTTAAAATCTCCAGGAGGGATGCCTTGGTTAGTATTGGAAATTTTAATCCTCTGCAGTCTAACTTACACTTACTTGAATTTGCAAAGTCAGTCTGCAAAAAAGGTGCAAAGATCTTTTTGGGGAGTGAAGTTTGCAATCTGAGGGGGTTTTTGGGTCAGAAATTTTGTGGTGACTTTTTGGGGGTGAAAGATTTTGGTGAGGATTTTTTTGGGGGTCAGCAAACGTCATAACATTTTTATGCAGAGAGAAAAGTGCCTTTTAGGGGGTTAAGGTCTGGGAGGTTGGCCTTTTTTGGGTCTGGTTTTAGCCTAAAAGGACATTTTTGGGGTCTGACAATTTGGCCTCACTCCCACCTCCCCATCACTAATAGGGAACTTAAGATACAGGCGTTTTCGCGGCGACGGCGACGTGAAGACCGATTAGGAATGGGGCGAGGTCGACTGCGCATGTTTTCCTGCCGTCGCCCACACGTCGGCGACGCGACAACAGTGATTTTGCCGTCGTACCGAAAACGTGGGTAAGTTTGCCATGATTTTCCCTTTATTGTTAACTTATGCACAGTTTAAACGCTGTCTTTTTTTTAACAAGTCCCTTTTTGTGCTTTTGGAAACTTCATTTGATGATATGACAGATAATTACAGCGATTTTGCTCTTTCCTGTACAGACCGAACACAAGTCGATATGACCGACGGTGCCAAGTCAAGGATAAACAAGGGTCAGCAGGCCGTCTCAGCAGCATACAGAGGCACTTTATTCCATCCACCCGGCTTTCCTGATCTAGCTTTTACACCGGTGGGATCTGCAAAACTTCAACAAGAACAGGAATGTCTTTCTTTTCAAATCTAAATTCTGCCTTGCACTCAGCTTCGTTCATGTTCTCAAGGTCGAAGCGAGGATATTCACCGTATGGAAAACTAGGATGTTTCGGCTGCAACATTTCATACAGAACTATGAAATCTTTATCACTAATAAGTTTAGCGTCGTAGTAAAGAGTAAGAAGTAAACGAAACTCTTCGAAACTAACCATACTAAGGCAGCGAAACAACTTAAATTCACAAAGCAACCTCAATGACTCGACGAAATCGCGAAGGACGTCGTCAAAATCTTAACAACTTAAATTTTGGCGCGAGAACGGCAGCCTCTGACCCAGTCTACCCCGGTTATCAAGTCGCCGTCGCCGCGAAAACGCCTGTATCTTAAGTTCCCTATTGTAGCTGAATACCCTCCTTGGAGAAAATGTAATTGTAAGCCAGTTGACACATTGGTCTCTATGCTATTTAAACCGATGTCTGCATATTTTTAGTCACCCATGTGCATGGATTTACAAATTTCCATGGAAATGCTACATTAATATCATTAATATGCTACATTAAAACTTACAATTTTGTTTTTCTTGGTAGCTTGCAGTAATGTGTGACCAGACTCAGGGCAGCACAGCACTTTAGCTTCCTTATTAAACTAGTAGCAACAAAACGAATAACATCATTAATCATTGTTTTTATGAAACATACAATGTTTTTATGAGAAATATGCAGTAAAAAAAACACATAAAATGTATAAGAAACCTCATTTTTCCAATCAGCTGTTTAAAAAAGTTCTTAAAACTGCTTGCATCATTGCTGGCCAAAAAAGTAATTAATTATTTTTAATATAGTTTAATGGGGGAGACAGGAGGTCCTGCTTCCTGTATCCTTTACTTCCAGTTGGTGCTTTCCTCCTCTTTGCAATATTTCTATAATTGCAAATATTGTACAATATTGTTTATTCTATTTCTATTTCTCTACCCTCCAGCCACCTTAGGAATCCCGCTTCCTGCCCTCTCCTATCTCAATCTAGCCTTCCATTATTCCCACCCTCTTTTCTCCTATGTAATCCCATTTTCCAGTGTCAGGCCTAGCAGTTTCAGGCCATGTTTTACTATGGTGGTCCCCTATATTTTTTATGAGAAGCATGATTGGGGCTATTTCTTTTCCAGTGAAGCGTGATAGAGGCCTTTATTTACTTGTGATTCATGATTGCTAAATACAAGATTTTTTAACGTCAATGTAATTACCCAATTGTTTGAACAAAGTGCTGAATGCAGCAAGATAAATGAATTATTTTCTTTTGTCTCTGTTATGGTTCAATTGCTTTGGTTGGTCAGATTGGTCAAGGCAATTAAGGTCAAACAGTCAAGTGGAAGGTCAATAATTTTAAACAGCTCAACTGAAACAATCTGGCCTTGCCACATGGCACTTACCCTGTTACATCACCCTGTCCATTTCCTCTACTTATCATAATGACTAAACCATGATTTACCACAGAATGAAATACTTACATAGACAACATTGAAGAAGTCGTTGTCCCCAAAGGTGTCAATCAGATTCTGTGCAGATAATTTTGCTATCCTCATAGGCACACCATGCATGCTTCCACTTGCGTCAATAAGGATGATGATGTTCTTAGGAGATGTTGCACCTTGAATATACCATGGTCTTCTTCTTGCATCAAATAAATCTACTTGACCTGGGTAATCATCCCACTTTTTAGCTGAAAAGTTGCAAATGAAGATTTTAAACACTTGGGTATGCAACAGCATTGTTCCTTCGAAAGAAAAACTCCCAGGGGAGGGGGACTCCCATATGAAAATGACAGGAGGTACATGTCAGAAATTTTTGAAAAACACCCTAAAAGGTATGATGGGCATGGCTCAAATTGAGTTTTAACACTAAGAGGTACCAAATCTAAAAGTCCTTGTCATACTTTTTCAGCTCAATTCCCTAAAAGACCACTATAATTCTAATGGTATTCAGTTTAGATTTATGCACCATACGCGGCACCAATCTACACATTTTGACCACTAAAAATTCACGACAAGCACGCCCGTTATTTTTATACATGTATGAGAGTCCCCACACCACCCCCCCCCTCCCCCCCCCCCCCGGGAAAAAAAGAAAGACTTCATGTAGAATATTCTTTAAGGCCACTTATTAAGCTGGAGCTTATTCACTGGGGGAAACAGGAAGTTCTAATTAAACTATCTGCTTCCCTTACTCCTTACTTCCAGTTCCTGCACCTTCTTTCTTGGCCCCCCCCCCCTCCCTCCCAGGGGACTTTCTGCATCCTTTTTCCCAGTGTCCCTCTTCCCTCACGGCCATCCCGCCATCTTTTTTTAAATTAGTTTCCAGAGCATTAAATGCAATAGCTTCAGTTGATAATTCCAGCATTTTGTTGACTTCCCTATAAGACTGCTCAGCTGGTGTGTTATCTTTTGAACTAACTCAATTTACAGTGGCTAATTCATCTCATAATCTCAATGTTGACAAAACCTCATTTTACAATTTCACATGAGATATTTTGTATTTTGAAGGGTCCATTTATTGCTAGATCTTTTAAATTTAAAGATCCAGTAACAAACTATGACAACAGAAAAATGGACTTTTCACACAGAAACAGAAAGGCATATTTCAATACATACAAACATAAAATTTATAAGAACTAATATCTTGAAAACAAAGAATGTATAAAAGATAAAAGAAAACTAATTAATTAATTAATTAATTAATTAATTAACAGAAATAAAATCCTAGAAAGCTATGTTTTTAATGATTATAAAAATAGCCATTAAGATTGTACCATACCAGGATATGTTCTCATGAATCCTTTGTCTGAACCGAAATATTGCCACGATGAACTGGAATCATCATGTCTGTTCTTGTCAAACACATCATCCAGAGGTGAAGTCCACTGGATTCCATTGACAATTTCTGCAGCTGCACGGTAAAATTGATTTTAAGCTTATTTCGACTATTTTTCGATTAAATTTAATCACTTTTTTCAACTTTTTAAATTAAATTATTTCTAAGAATGCTGAGGGGATTTAATAACTAACAACTATTCACCAAAGTGGATGTGGGTAGTGGTGGATAGTTGTTTTAGTATATACTGAAACAGTCAGATGATATAACGAAAATGATGCTTTTTCACTCATTTATTCCTGTCAACGATTACAATTTTCGCGCGCAAATTGCTGGGAGGTGAATAGCACTTGCTATTCCGAGTTTCAGTAGCCAATCAGAGCGCGCCAACAATGCTATCCACTGTTTCAGTATATACTAATTATTATTATTGTTTTTATTATGACTTGTCTGACCAATATTGCTTCAAGAATGCATTTCACTCTTTTACCCCTTTGGAAATTTGAAAATTTCATATAAATCCTAGAAAAGAAACTTCTCGTCAACATGACCAAACATAATCTTGCCATTATTGATGTTTTGAATACTGAGATTCGGTAACTGCAGATGCTCAGATCAGCTACAGTATATCAAAGCTGAAAGTCCTCCAATATCTGGAGTTGCATAATAGTTCTATGACTGCAGTAGTCCAAATTTCTTTTGGTGTTGCAGAAACTAATGTTTTGGTGCACAATTCTTTCTTATCTTTTGTTTTAGGTCACTTGTGATTAAAACACTAAGAAAGAGTCATACATAATCTTCAGAATGAAGAGGAGTTATGTGTTCATAAAGATTCATCTCTGAGGGACTTTAGGCTGGCCCAATATTCTTAACATTATTTGCAGAAGAGACACTAATTTAGACTTTGGAAAAATATACAAAATAATTTTAAAATCCTACCTCCATCATACACGTCAGTTGGAACATGTATCACACTCTTGTTAAAGCTGATTTTAGTTTGAAAGGTGGAGTTGTATTCCAACTTCAGGCCAGTCTTATTTAAATAGGTATCCAGATCTTTGGCATTTGGATAGTCTATGTCATCAAGCTATAATTCATAACAAAAAAATATATAACCTTTCCTGAAAACTGGAAGCAATTTAAATTGTACATTCTTCTACTTAGTCATAACTTTACATTTCAAGGGTCCATAAAAGGTTTGGCTGGATAGAGGATAACATTAAAATCCAAGGTAGAAAATGAGGGTGCACTAAAAAGTTTAAGTCTTTGATATTGGATGAAAATGTGTTGTTCCAGAAAATATCCATAACTCCCACACGGACCCTCTACGCCTCCAGAAATTCCAGTTTTTCATGCTTTTCTTTAAAAGTCCAGTTTAATATAGATACCACCCTTCACCCCTCCCCCACCCCACCACATATTGTGGAAACACAATATAAAAAGCAGGAGAAAGACTGTTGTCTACTCTGCTGGGTAGTGTGCACTTATAGATTTATAAAAAGCAATAAATCAGGCAAATCCAGTCAAATGCATGATAAGAACATGGGATTAATTCAATGGGATGCTGGTTTAAAAAAATTCAATTTGCACCTCATACATTCTTTTGTCATTCAACCTTACCTTTAGGTTTTTATTGTATTTGTGCTTGCAGTAAGCATCTTCTGCCTTCTCTACTAATTTCTATAAAACAAAAATTTAAGATACAACTTTGTATTACTCTATAGCTCACCTTTACAAAAAAATTTACTAACCCTTTCCATAGGTTTATGCAGCATCATTGATGCCTGGGAAAGCCACAAGCTCTAAATTAATGCTTAAAATTGTGCAATTCAGTAACTGTTTTTAAAAATCGCCTGAGGACCAAGCTACTAAACACGTTGGTCAGAATGGGCGTTTTTTCTCCCACTCGGGTCGTAAAGATACATTGAATATTCGTAATGAAACGAAGTTTGGCATAGACATAGTTCGCGGAATTCCACATTTAATGATAGTGGTTACGCACTTGTGATTGACAGTATGACATCACAAATGATGTTCAAACTTGGCACCAAAATTTAGAATTTGGAAATTGATTTCACAAACTGAATAAACATGTTCTATGATAAAAGCGAAGCCTTCCAGCGAAAACCCTACTTAAATCCGATAAAACCGGACAAAGTTATGGCTGATTAATGAAATTCATATTTCCCGCGAAAAGAAAGGAATTCAAGGAATTTAATTGTTTTATTACCATATATGGTGAAAATTTAGGGGTTTTAAGCTCGAACACAATAAAGGGAATCAGAAAGAAACAAAGTGCATAACAGATGAAAATAAATTTGTAGTTTTTTTGACTTAGGACTTATAATTTATTCACCTCTGATGTCATTAAAAGGTGATTATGACGTCACGTGTGTTCGCATGTGAGATAATGCCCAACCTGACACCCCATGTCCTAAGTAAAAAAAACTACAAATTTGTTGTTATCTTTTGTGCACTTTGTTTCTAACTGATTTCCTTTATGGTGTTCGAGCTTAAAACCCCTAAATTTTGACTAAATATGGCGAATTCTTTACATTCTTTCACATTTTCCAATAACAGCGGTCGTCTTTTTGAAATTGTACATAATGTAACGAAAAGAAATTCTGGAGACAGCTTTTGAAGTAGCAGCTCCTTCCTTGTGGAATACACTTCCACGGAATATAAGGGATGAATCATCTATAAATAAATTTAAACAATTACTGAATATAATTTATATACTCACACAAGAAATGTCATTTATTATAATAATCAATAACTTATAGTATATATTAGTTAGAATACAATCTTTTTAATGATCATGTAAAGCGCATTAGATCATATATAAATGTATTTTGCGCTATATAAACAATAAAGTTATTATTATTATTATTATTATTATTATTAATACGAAGTTCATTAATTAACCATAACTTTGTCCGGTTTTATCGGATTTGTAGGTAGGGTTTTCGCTGGAAAGCTTCGTTTTTTATCATAGAACATGTTTATTCAGTTTTCGAAATCAAGCCAAGTTTGAACGTCATTTGTGACGTCAATCACAAGTTCGTAACCACTGTCATTAAATGTGGAATTCCGCGAACTAGGTCTATGCCAAATTTCGAAATGTATCTCTATGACCCCAGTGGGGGAAAGAACGCTCATTCTGACCAACGTGAAAAGAACAGGAGGCTCCAAGCAGCCAAAACTCATGCGCATGCGTAAGAAAGTCATATTTTTAAACATGATAAGAAGATGTCTGACATGGCGAAGAGTACTCCTTTCATTCAGTCATCGTTCCTGCAAACCACGTTGTTTACTATTGATTGTTTTGTAAATGAACACTGTACTACAATGAAGCCAATGATTCTTCTAAGTCTTATATATACCAAACGTGAACATTACTAATATAAGTAGTGTTGTAGCAGACGCTGTCGTGACACTTCAGTAACGCTCTTTTACTGGAAGTGAGAGTAGCCGGAAGTCACTAAACAGGAAGTATAGTGGCAAAGCTATGAACCGGAAGTGCACAATTTAAAATATGTGTGCATAAATTTGCATGCAAAATCGTAACACAAAAAATAATAATAATAATAACAATAATAATAATAATAATAACAAGAAAAACAGAGCCGAAACCTTACCTCATGCCGCTTCGCGCATGAGTAATTATGAAACTCTTCAGAACTTTTAACTTGAGTTTATAATGATCATCTACTTTCCTTGTGAAGTAAGCTAACCTCAAAGCTTATAATGACACTGTCCTGATTTACTGTGTGACAGGATTAAACATGCATATTGAAAATTGTTGAACCTAATTGTCTGGTTAAGAAATTTAAAACGTAATTTTCGGCATCCAGCTTCCTATTCCACAAAGCTATTTTCTTTTAGCTTACTGAATTTAATTTGTGTGAACTGTTACCATGGAGACAGTCCAAACTGACAATATCCCCAATGATGAAATGACCATTAAAGGAGACAGGGGCGTAGCTACCTATACGCACGTAAGCACGTACGTACCTGAAAAAGTCGAAAATTAAGAAAGATTTGGGACTTGAGGGTGGGGGAGGAGGTAGGGGGAGTGTTTGAAAATTGATTGTGCGTGCCTCTGAAAAATTCCTTGCTATGCCCCTGGAAGATGACCAGTGTTGGTACCTAAATTAACTTTTCTTGTGTTCATACTATCAGGAAAAGACACCTGTTCCATTTGATCCACACAAAAAATCCAGTGCAAATGAAAAATAAGCTTTAAATATTGTTAGTATTAAACCTTTTCATTCTGTATTTACTTTTCAATAAAAGTGCTTTACATAGGATCTCATAACCACTCAACAGCTAAAGATAAAGAGCATTAAAAATGGATAATTTTAGTTGTACTATTTTCAACTAAATGTTTACAAATATCAAAAACTAAGATGATAATCATTTTCTTGTTGTGAAAAGTACATAACTAATGAAACAGTGATAATGTTGTTTTGAATTAAATCTTTTCTGGAGGGCAAAATATAATCTGAACAATTGCTTAAAATTAATAAATATTTTGGACTGGCAAAAAAAAATTGAATGTGAGGATTTTTTCAGCATATTACTCCAGGTTGACATACAGCAATTAGTTCTACATGTACACTTCATATTGAATATAATATTTGGGGTATTAAAAATACAAAAATTTATTCAATTATTATTTTGTCAAACTCCAGGCTAGAGATCACACTTCGTTTGATTAAAAGAAAATCCGACAAGGAAAAAAAATGGTTATTCAACGAACCGACTAAGCAGGCGACGGAAGTGACAAGGCAAAAAAATATATATTCCGTTTCCACTTCGGCACTTGACTTGAAAAGTTCAAAAGAAAGTTTCAAATTGACGAAATTTATGATACAATCATTTTTAATACCCTGAATAAAAAAATTATACGTTAGAAAGTTTGAATGAAAGCTTAGCTTATTTAAAGATGAATTGCATGATATTAGACAACATCAAGTGTGTGTTTTTCGCGATTTCATGACGGGAGACACTCATTCAAAGACAAAAGCATTTTCAGCTGTCGTGAATAATTAACCCATGGTTAAGATTTCTCAGCGAAAAAAAATATATAAGCTTATACATGGCTCATAAATATTATATAAAAAAGAAATGAGAAAAAGTTGTGGGATTTAAAAGCGATCATGAGTCGCACAGAAAAATACAAAATTGGGAAGGTACATGTCAATCAGCCAGCGAAGAAAATACGCAACAGCATAATGTCTGAAATTGACGGCGTCAGGCTGGGGGTTGAGCTGTCAAGCAAGTTGTAAACATTATACGCCGGATTTAATTCCACATGGTTTGTACCTGATCTACGGGGGCCACAACAAGATTCCAGCCTCCATACCTTTAATGAAGATGTCTTGCTTGTAAAGAAATCCTCCATTTCTGTCTTCATTCGGTTGAGAACTTTACTGCCATCGACGTCCGCTGTCGAGAACGTCAAATTTTCGTAAGCCTGCAATGTTCAATAAACTTTGTGAATACAACACTAATAGCCCATCACCAAGGAAAACAGAGAAATCTAAAACGATGATAGACAAAACTTTCTGATACCTGCGCTAAGTATTTCGCGCCGGTTAAGTCGTCTGTAAATTCAGAAGCCTCAGCTCCGATGCGATCTGCCCACTGTCGTACCCTAGCGCGTCAAAGTTTGAAGAAATTATTTGCCGCAAGCAGTATACTAAACCACAAGCAACAAAAAATATCAAAAAACAAACCAGAGTTAAAGGAAATGGACTTACATTGCACTTGTCAGCTCTTTACCGCTTATTCTACTACTGGTTAAGAGTAAAAGGCCGCAAACTGAGCAGAAGTAGACGAAGATCTTCACCGCCATCTTTCGCTCCCCTTTGACCACTAAAATGTCAACACCGAAGGCTCAATCAACCTCAAGCCCAAGGCGTCTTTTCCACTAATTAGGGTATGTCGGCAATTCACATTCAGTCTAATTTAGCCAAAAATGATTTTTGTTCCTATAGAATTGAGTTTTCTAAATCGTTTTTCACTTGCAGCGTGTTTGTATCCAAACAGGCAATGAATAATCAATTCGCAATCGAATTTCGACCAGTCATGAATCTGACGGCGGAAGAAAAACACTATTTTTGACGGACAAAAACTTTTGTTACTGCTAACAATGCCTTACCACGAAAATGGCAAGATACAAATTAATCAAAAACAATTGGCAAAGCGTGTAGAATAACCTGAAAATGCCAAGTTTTCCTTTCGTCGACCGAGGTTTCGACACAAAACAACAGCCAAAAATATCCTACTAAGCTAATCTCTGACCATTGTTCGATGTGCCAAACAAAAATTCCAACCGGCAAATCATTCTGTATTCATCTTAACGCCTTACAACAAGATCATCTCGGGGGTTCAAAAGCTTAAACAAAACAGATTGATATCGTTGATTTATTCAAAAACTAAACTTTCACTAACAGCTGTGTGAGTTTAGAAGGCAGAAGGGTAGACAACAGGCAACAGTTTTTAATTTCCCAAGTCTTCATTTTTCTGACAGCGCGAGCTCTCATCACTGACAAGTTATGAATAATCGATGCTTGCTATCCAAATATCGATGAAAACCTAAAATTGTTTATCTTCTCCCACTAATCAGCTGACGAATGATGTCAAGAGAGCCTAAGCATATTTAGTGAATTGTTTTATTGCGACGGGTTTAAAAATTCTTGTCTTTCCGTGTCTCACTCATGATAAACCAGCAGATGCAGACCTCTCACAAAAATGAAATGCTAATTCGCTCGCCCACCAAAAAGAAGCATCCTGCTGAATAAATAAACAGATTAAATTGTGTAAAAAGACTAAAAAGCGCCCCAGCTTCAAACGTTTGCTCGCACCTTCGAACGTTCACACTCGTTTTTATATGAGGGCAGGGCGCTTACAGCCGGGATCCGGACACTCCCTGCCAGTCAAACAAAACACGAGAACGGAGTTAGCCGAGATGGAAAAAATCCTCATACAGTCGAAGCTCCCGTTGGCGGACACCGACTCGGGAAGCAAAAAAATTGTCCGTAAGTAGAGCTATCCGCTTACTGGAATGTGTGAAGTACAGAGTTTGTATGAGCTACAGTACGTACAAACGGAGTTTAGTAAAGGTGGTCGTATTAAAGTAGAGTATCCGCTCAGAGAGCTTTTACTGTATAAGGAATACACTCAAGAAGTTTGACAATGTCACGAATAAAGCCCCGTAAGCGCTCGGTTTTAGCTAGTTTGATATAAAGCACCCAAACCTATATATTAATTTAAACGGCTTGTAGAATGGAGCAACATAAAATTATAATTTGTCGACAGAGTAAAATTTAGACACAATACGGCACTTTAAACGCAAAATGACCGATGCTTATAAGTCGGCGCGAATTTACCCTCGGCTACTATTTCGCTCTGGCCTCCAATTTTCGAAATAATTAGTTCAATTTAGTTGTTATAAATGCCGCGAAATTGACGCAACTTTTACTCGGTTACTCCCCCCTCCACTCTAAAAAAGGGGAGGCAAGGCTGAAACGATCACGTTGCAAACCATTTCTTGGCAATCCCGCTCACCAGAAATAGCCTAAAAATACCCAATGGACCTAATGACGTTATTGTTGGAGATCGTACAACAGAACAGTCCTTGTGAAGTTAGCCTGTTCCAGGCGTTAAGATTAAAATTGTGGGGCCAGGGAGATTCAGTGACAACAGTCCTTGTGAAGTTAGCCTGTTCCAGGCGTTACAGATTAAGATTGTGGGGTCAGGGAGATTCAGTGACAACACATATACTTAATTCAATAAAGGTTGCTTTGGTCATTGGCAATTGGGAAAAAATGAAAAAATGGATTTACATAGGTGACAAAACAGTAGTAAAAATGTAGTAAAGACCAAATTTGCACAACTTTGCCCAAAATTTGCAGCAAATCAAACTTGATGTTTGCACTTTATTTGCAAAGAAAGCAATGATGGTAAATACCGCATTTTCTTTACGTTTGCTTGGCATAAAGATGAGCAAATATGAGATTTGCTTGGGGTAGCAATGATACAGTAAATTTTGCGCAGATGTATATTTACACCACATTTGCACACAATTTGCACGTGAGCAAAGATGTATGTTTACATTCACTTCACACCCAGTGCAAATTTGGTTCAAATTTAGAAGCCTAAATTTGCTACATATTTGCTCAATGTGCTAACTTGAGTAAATTCATTTTTTCGTCCACTGCAAATGCCAATGCCCAATGACCAATTGCCAAAGCAACCTTTATTGAATTAGGTATATACAGTCCTCTCCACAACGGCCACTTGGGCAGTTCCGAGTAATGGGGAGGTAAGGGTGTAATATGACACCATTTTTAAGCGATGACGAAGTCATCACGTTATTGTCGTTGTAGTGTCGTTACCATATATAGTGCTGCTACCAAATATGGTGGTGTGTTGTGTAGCCTAGGGTTCCCGGATGTGCGAGCACGAGGTTGTAGGATCAGTAGAACGAAGCATGTACAGAGAATAAACGTGTGTTGTTTCGCTACTTTGGACTCCTTGTTATGAAGCACCTTTACAGTCGTCGTGCCGTGGTGTCTGTCTGTCCGGATTACACCCGAGAAACATTGGGAACTAACCTTGGAGGATAAGAAAAACACTGGGATAAGGTCACGTGACCACCTCGTCTTTGCTCCGCCATTTTGTTTTGAGGTGTGGAGAAAAGGTTCGTTTGTTTTTAAATTTCACACCACCGTGCTTTACTTTCGTGAATATATTTGCGCTCACTTGCAAACAAACAGACACGAAGTGATACACATACCTCAGCAGTACATACTCGCACTTGCGATAGGCAAAAGGTCTACACTAAGTTATCGAGTCTGGGCGCTGTAAAGTTTCGGAACGAACACGAGAGCTGTTACCTGAAAAAGGAGCTTTGGTTACTTTTAGGGGTGTCGCGCTATATAACGACAACAGCTGTATATAGCGCGCGCTAAAAAACACAAATTTAATGGCGTTATCATTCGTCAGCAAAAAAAGCAGAAAAAAAATCACAAAATTTTTGTCTGTTTACAATTGGTGTAAAAAGAACGAAATGTCACTCGCAAGTTGCTCACTCAAATACATTGTCATAACGAGCTTCAACCATGCTATCGTCGATTCAAGCGAGAAAACTGCATTTACGAAGCAAAAATATTCAATTTTTCTTCATTTTTCTTTCCATACCAAAATGTTGACCCCTCAGACGAGACATTTGCTCTGGGCGTGCGCGCTATTGTTTTGTTTTGGATTTCTATTGTTTTGGCTTTTGGTTTAGTTTAAAAGTGCATCTAACCCCAAAATTTGTTTTGGCTTAATCAATTCTATGTACGTTGAAAAGTTGAATAGTTAAATATTTCATGTTCTTAACGTCGCGTTAGTGAGTTATAGATTTGAATTTACAAAATGCTAATTAGATTTTAGATTTTGCCGTTATTTCTACGTCAATTAACAATACGCAGTATACAACTTAAGAAAAATCAATTTGAGAAATACTAAATATAAATTGTGGACAGTCAATTGATTCGTAAAAATCTTACTTGGAGGTAAGAACAAGTAGTTGTAAAATAAATGATTCCCGAATTGACGTCATCTAATTAGCATTTTGTAAATTCAAATCTCTATAACTCACGACGACGACGTTAAAAACAAGAAATATTTAGCTATTCAAATTTTCATCGTACATAGAGTTGATTAAGCCAAAAAAAAAAATTGGGGGTTAGGTGCACTTTAAAAACGGTATGCATATGTATGGGGTTATACGGAAATATTTCCGATATCACGAGCAAGCGAACGTAAACACGATGCCGACCAAAGGAAGCCATAATACACTCAGTCGAAGCATCGTGCGGCTGAAAAGTGCAAAATGACGGAGGATTTTTCGCTCGAACCAAATCAAATTTCCCACCAAAATATTTACTAGACTCCAGTCTTTCCAAAGCCGGGTGTGGATCTTGACATTGCCCCTGTTAAAAAGAGTTCTATACAAGCCTTTATACGAAATTGCTCACTTCAAGGTCTAAATGACGGAACTTTTTTTAAGTTATTAAAATATTTTAACGTTCCTAGATAGAATAATAACCATAGTACTGGAATCCGAGTGTGGATTTCAGAAAAGTAACTCAGAAATGGGCGAAAAAAATGGCCTTTTTGCTAAGGCAGGTACAAAAGTCGAAACGGATCAACTCGGATCGGATCGGATCGACCCGGATCGACTTGGGTAAAAAAAAAAATGAAATGATAAAAAAATAAAAATTTTACCCAATTGTAGGTTAAAATTCCTCTCAGAAATAGGTCAAATCAATACTTGATGTAAACTGGGACCTCGTAAGGGAGCATTATGCGCTGGCGAAGTTTGTAAAGTAAAGTAAGTAAAGTCGCGCACCCGAGCCAGAAGGCTCATAACACCACCGTGCCGCCCACAAAGTTTGTAAATAAATAAATAAATAAATAAATAAATAAATAAAAGAGCTTAAGCGGCGTAGCGCCAGATCCTCCGCTACGGCACCCATTCGTTTAGATCATCAGGGGGGCTTCAGAGGCCGCCAACAGCGGCATAAGTGATAGAATTTTTCAAATGCATGGCCGTTGGAAAAGCGTCGCAGCGTCTAGTGTTAAAGTCTTTAGGTCTGTAACTTCAGGCGCCTGCTTTTCAATCCCTTTCTTTGACTTCTAGGCTCAGTTTAGCTTTATTCACTGTGTACATAGTCCCAGTGCTCGGCTGAAACCTTTAAAATAAACCTATTGGCGTTTATTTACTGTGTGTTACGTAGTAGTGTAGCCGAAATATGGAATTTCTGGCGATTGAGTGGCTACGAATTAACCTGAAAAGTAATATTAGCGACAGGGCCTGGGTTCTGTTGGTTTGGATGACGGTGCATTATGGGTAATTATGCGGATGTATAGTGAGTGGGACGCCATTCTAGGCCAACACCGCTTTCTCTGGTTAGCTCTGTTAATTTGTCAACTGTATAGCCACGTAAGAAGGGCTGCTAACTGCTACGTAACTGCTTGCACCTTGAGCCTTGGTTCCTACACAGATTTCATGTCAATTTCTTTCCCCAAGGGGTTTTTGAAGGCAGATTTTTTTCTGGCCTCCGTCTAACCACAGTGGTATTGTACGTGGTTGCTCAGCTCCGTTTAGGTGTTTTACTATGATGGCGATTATTGGATAACGTAGTTATCGATAGTTATTGTATACTGTATATTGTGTACTGATTCTACTAAGGCTCAGTGTAGCTTTATTTACTATGAAAATACAAAACTGAATGCAAGGCTGGCACTACGGCAAAGGGCAGATTTATTAATGGCAAATATTTCGACTAATTGTAGTAGTCTTCCTCCAAAGGAAGACTAGTACAATTAGTCGAAATAATGGCCATAAATAAATCTACCCTTTGCCGTAGTGCCAGCCTTGCATTCAGTTTTGTATTTTCACGTTCAAGTGATGCCTGGCACGAGATCTTGCACAAGGAAGATCCGGCAACTACCAGCAAGTTTAATTTCTGCGTCATGTGGACCTCTGCATCCAAAGGTTTTTTAATTTTTAATTTTTTTTTTATTTACTATGTACATAGTCCCGGTGCTCGGCCGAAACCTGCAAAATAAACCTTGTTGTCGTTCATTTACTGTCTGTTGCGTAAGTGTAGCCGAAATACGATTTTTAACACAACAATTTGTTGCGGCAACATGTTGTAAGCTTTTAAACCACTTTCAAAACTTTGCAACACGTTGCCGTAACAAAATATTGCTTTAAAAATCGTCAGCGCACTGTTACACGGTGTTGCGTTAAGAATTGTCCCATCACCTTTATGGTCAAAAATATCCCATTGTAAATATCAAATAAATAAAATATCCCATTGTCATAATTTGTCCAAGAAAAATTATCAATTTAATTCCCAAAAGACCATTTTCCCACAGCTTTCTGAGACAAATGACAGTATGTCAACGTTCAACCAATATGAAGACGCCCTAATTTCGTCCAACCAATCAGAAAAAAAAAAGAAAAAATTGCCGCAAGCCGTCGAGCCTGCGTAAGAAATTCGCGCCTATTTTGCATAATTTTTTTATCACTGTTTAGTCCGTACTTCACAAACTCATGTAATGCCAATTCAAAATTTAAGTAAATTATTGCTTAAGAAGTTGTGAAAACTTTACTAGAAGTATTGCACGCAGTCCGCTAAAGAAGAAAGGGATAATAATTTACCTCGGAGGCATATTTTCCGTGATACAAGGTAAGAACTTGCCAAGTAACAATCTTTGCGGCCGTTCACGCGTTGTTAATTTTTGTCCGAAAATTAGTTTTATTTACATTTTGTAGGTTCTTTTACGACCAGAAAGAAAGCTCTCAACCTCGAGAGCTACGTTAAAGCGTGAACGGTTTAGAAGTAGTGCACAAAATTACTGAAGGAAAATTTATTGAATTCATGGCGACTTGAGTCTTTTATAATAACTTTGGCATATAACAGCTAAGGTAAGGCCCGGTTCAAACGTCGAACTTCACATGTACATGTGCCGAACCTAATGCAAATGAGAAAAATCTATTGTTCTTGCTCATTTGCATTAGATTCGGCACATGTGAAGTTCGACGTTTGAACCGGGCCTAATGCTATTTTCAACTTTAGTTAGCAGTATATATTTCCACCTTCGCGTAATTTTTTAGCACACTGACGTACATCAAAAATAAGATGCGGTTTACTTCCACTGTCAAACGCGTAGTTTGATTATGTACGTACATTTCAGTGAAGAAGTATAATTCAATTTTCAACAAATTTATAAATTTAGAGCGATTTTAACTCGCTAAATAAATTATTAAAATTACTGAAATATTAATTTGGTAGCTAGCACTCATCTAATCTTTTCTTTCTTATCATTCTGTTTTCAGGGTATAGAGAACATTCTGCAAGCGCCAATCTCCTTAAACCGGAACACGTACCTCTGCTAGGAAAACCTCCATTACTTCTACAACCTTGGACATAAGACGAACTATGAATGACAAAGTAGCCGGAACAGCAAACAAAAAAGATGAAGTTCGAAGAAGACATTTTATGGTCGTGGTATCGTTTCATTGGGACAGGTTATGGTTTGATTTAATTGCAGAATACGTGTAAAGTTGTCGCGTTAGTCCTTGCAATGCTCCTAGTGTTACGACTTTTTCCAAACAGGCGAATGCTACGCAGGCTGACTAAATTATATTGCTTGGGTTTTGACAATTTGTACTTTCTTCTGATTTAGATGGGGGCCATGGATTCGTCAATGAAACTGTTTAGTATTACTTTACTAACGTTATTTACTTTTCTTTACTTACTCTGCGCGCTAAAGTAAAGTAAATTAAGAACTTTATTTAAGTGTCAATTCGTTTAGACCATATGGACTAATTGGGACACTATAATAATTATGATACAAGTTATCCTAAAAATATAATAGTATAAAATTCTTATAAAATGCTAAAATCCTCCTAAACACTGTACTATACTGATTATAGCACAAATTATCCTACGCCGAGTGAATGTTCTAGTAATAAAATTCTAAAATAAATAGTTAAATGTTAAAATCCCAAGTTAATTATTTGTACAGTTCTTGTTAAACTCTAGGAGCTTTAAAACAAGATCACAAGGAAAAACGCTTTCGTATACATGATTTACTACCCTTATAATCAAATTTGCTGTTGTTTTTCTTAGTAGGACGCAGTTGGTCAATGCAGTGGTTGTAAGGACATTTCATGAGTGCCTCCAATAGTTGATCATGAGATTGTAATAAAGGAATACTCGAGCTAAGATGAATCAGAGAAGCCTTGATACATGCTGCAGTCGACTACATGCTGGCTAATCTCATCTGTCTCGTAAAAGAATGATGTCTCGCACCTCTAATCAGAGCCAGAAATATTGGAACTCCGGGACACCGGGAGACAAGAACACCGGAAAACCGGAACAGCCCGGAATACTGTATATATCGGCTAACCCTAACCTTAACCACAAGTTAAGTTAAGTTAAAGGTGCTCTCGGAATCTTGGACGGTGTTACAATGCTCTGGTGTTCCTTGTTTTAGTGCATACCCACAAGATCATTTCTGAAGTGAGATATCCTTCTGAAAGGTCACGTGGTGGGTGTAGAGGAATAGGTGGATAATAATAATATTAATAATAATAATAATAATAATAGAACAAGATGTTTATTAACAATTAAAATAACATTTACAATACATTAAAATTCTAATTACGATAAAATATGTACATTTGAAATGGTATAATAAAAGACTCGTGAACATAATAATAATAATAATAATAATAATAATAATAACAATAACTTTATTAATGTGTCTAAGTCATGTAGCAGAGGGAAAAACCCTCCACTAATAGAGGACACATAACTACACTAAAGTGGAGTGCTGGTTGGTTCCTACGGTTCTTAGTTTCACGATGCTTCACGTGGTCTACACTAAATATAGCTTACTTGTCGACTTTTTGAACCACTTGAGTTTTATGTTTTCTAAAGTCTAATATTCAGCCTTTTGAGCTGAGTGCTTGGTAACTTTCTCCAATACCCTTGACCACGTATTTTCGCTTTCTCAAACTCTTAACCTTTTTTTTTTCCAATATGTTATTGTATTGTTCAATGTTCTCTTATTATTAGTAATTATTGTTATTTATTGATATAATCATTGCTTCAAAATAATCCTTGATTATGCTCTGCGACTGGCTGGGAAAGGGCAACATTAAGGTTTAACAATAAACCCTGGAAAGAGCAGAAGAGTTGGTCCTGTGGTCCTGACTGACTTCGACTTTGTCGTAACATTGCGTTTGTGACAGATTCGATCGGTTGAGAATGCACAGGCTTTGCTGCTTAGCGTGGAGGGTGAATGTAAGAAGGTGGGTCTTAGCTCAACGCTACGAAAACAGAGGTCATGAAGAAGTCAAGGTCACCACCAAAGATAGATTATCACTCGCTTCTAAAAAGGAATTAAAGTACCTTGGCTCCTATGTCAGCTCCACTGAGAAAGACATCCGGGTGAAGAAAGCACAAGCTTGGAGAGCTCTCCACGACCTCCTCAATAAGGAACATCTGGAAGTCCACCATGCCGGAAGAACTCATTCTGCCCTTCTACCCTTGGAGTCATGGACGTTCACAGTAGAGCAAGAGACCCGGCTTGACGGCCGCTAAACTCGTATGCTCAGGATATTCCTCAATTAATGACTCATGGAAGGATAGGGTCAAGAACAAAGTCATCTATGGCGATCTGCCTAGTCTCTCCGTCAACATCAGTAGATCAACAGAGTCCGACTGGCCGGACTCTGCATACGGTACTCTGAGCTGGTTGCTAGTCACTTGGTCCTTTTGGAACCGACCCAGGGGGTCAGGCCCTTACATACGAATATCTGCCTTGACTTGTATGGCGGATGGTAAAGTTTGGCGTGCTATTATATAGCCCGAGGAAACTCGACTTGATTGAAATAGTGTTTTCAGGATATTCGCGGCAATAATCCGATTTTATTACGAAGTTTAAGGTATCTCTTCTAAACATCACGGTTTAAAGACTGGTCCAGAACTATTTAATACGCAGACTTCAATGCGCATCTCGCCAGTTCACGTTCTGTGCTTCGCTTTTCCGCATTCGATACGATACAATCCTCACATATGCCTCAACGAAGCGGCATTTCGGATTAGTAACTTCTGAACATATATGGTTTTTACATCCTATATCTTTACTTTTCGTTACCATAAACCTTTGACATATGTTAAATATGGCAAAGAAGCTCAAAGACCGTCTTTACCAAGCCTTTGACGCGGGTGTCACGGCAAAGGTGGCAAAGCCCATCTTTGATTTTAGTCAAAGTTAGTGCACCTTTGACGCTGTGCATCTTTGACGCTTATCAAACGTATAACAGTTGTTGCTTTGTCTCGATTCGCCTGTGATTTGCATCAAATGTTTAGCACTTTTGACGCGTGTCAAAAGAGTGTCAAAAGCAATGTCAAAATTACTGTAAAGGCTTTGATCACGTTTGATGCCTGTGTCGCGCAACTTTGTCTCACCATTGATGGAAATCAAAGGTGATCAAAGCCAACTTTTCGTGCAGTGACTTTGACGGCGTCGTAAATTGAACTACCTAGTGTTCTGAGTGGATTATAATCGAAACATCTTTGTATCTTCCTCGCTAAGCTTCGGAAGTCCTCGGTAATCTTCGGCAAAAAAATGACCGGAAACATTAAATTGACCTTCGCACTGACAATGATCGGACATTTTCGTGACACCTGCGGTAAATTGTTGGGAGCCTTCGATAAACTTCGGAAAATTCAGAAATTGATTAAAAACTTGCAACTGGCATTGTAACGATATCCGAAAATTAATGGTCAAAAACTGTGGTACCAAAGCTATAAAGGGATGACGTACTCGTGACTTGATTTTTCTTTGTATACACATGCGGACAGAAGGCTCCTGTGTATACTAAGAAAACTCAAGTAACTCGTGGGATATTTTACGGTATACCACTTGAAACCGTTGAATACCTGAATGCGTCTCTAGTCTCTAGTCATCTTGGGCTTGCAATCCATGTCGATACGACTTTCTGCACACGGGTACATTTTCGTTCATCCAACTCGTACTCTATGAATTTTTCCACAAACATAACCCGTGTTCCTTTGGTTTCTATCCGTGTCCGATCGATCTGTAATTCGTACTCGTTTTATATGAATCGAGCACGGTTGCCCAAAAACAAAATTTGATCCGTTTATTTAAAGCATAATATTACCCCCTCCCTTCATATATGATATAGTTGTCCACCCCTTTAACTTTTCAATACATCCATACTCAAAGACATGACATAAATCTATGCACTGATAGCAATAAAATAAGCTACAGTTTTAAGATAAACCTACATTGTAACACGTATAATAATATATGAACAGATTTAAGTAATGATCCGCATAAGAAGGAAAGTACTGAACGGCAATGCACGATGGAATGTCAACTTTTTATTGTTAGTGATCTCATTGGCCGAGACTCAAAAACCGCTAAAAAGGTTCAAGATACAATTTTGTCTTATTTTTTAAGGTTTCAAGTAATTTGAGACCAATCGCACAACATGCAATTTTTAAAAGACATTGAATAACTCATTTATCTTAAGGGAACCTCTATTGTAATAACAAATTGACGTTAAATTGTTGGATACAAAGTCGAAATTTCCATTATTTTATTAACAATTGGAAATATATTTTCAGTGTACGAAATAATTGATTTGAATTAAGTCTTTTTTTCACCTTTAAATTTCCCGCGCCCTGCCATTTTGAATTTTTATGACGTCATATGCTTGCCGCTATTGTTAAGAATCGACGTTCTTTTGTTTGCAACAATTAGGCAACCATATGACGTTATAAATATTCCAAATGGCGGCGCGCGGGAAATTCAAAAGCGAAAATAGGCGATATTTATATATTAATTTTTTTTTGGACACTAAAATCAACTTTGCACTTGTTGTTTTAAAAAATTAAATTTAGGCTTCATTTTCAACAACTTAACATCAATTTGTTAAAACAACGGAGTTTCCCTACAGGTCGACAAGGGTCAGTAATGAGATTAGAAAAATATCTGGCGCAAGGTCAATTGGTGAACAAATAAGATACAAGCGATGGGAATGATGAGGTCATTTGTTAAGAATGTCACCTGACAGGCACCCCAAGATCGCATTAATATGGGAAGCATAGGAGGGGACGGCCAAGAGAGACGTGGAGGAGAACCGTCGAGTTGATAAAGAAAGGACACAGCAAGGATTTAGAACCTGGAGAGAGGAAAAGACTGCAGCCAGAGACAGAACAACTTGGAGGAGGGGGATTGATGACCTTATTCTTTACTTTCAGAGAAGATAGATGATGATAATCGAGTGAGAGCGAGAGTGAAAGACTGAGACTGAGACCATGTGTGCAGCTGCGCGAGAGCATACACGCAACACGCGCGCGATAACTTTAAAGCCCATATTATAGCCACTTGCATGCTCGATAATTATTCTGATTATAGAAAAAGTCTATGTAATGGTGATATTACTAATGGAAGTTTCATTTGAAGTGAATTGCAGGTTATTTCTGATTGAAGACAGGTGGCTCCTTATGAAGAAAATGGGTCTCAAGTCTATCAACAATCCACCGCTTAACACACAGGGAAACTAACTAACAGGTATAAGTCTTGGGTAGCCTGTAAAATTTTTTACAATTGAGAAAGGAAAAGTGATAATGCGGTTTACAATTAAGCGTTGAAAGTAATTTTGCTATTGCTTTGGTCTTGCATTACTGCGCTTTGTGATTGGCTAAACCATATTGCTTCGCTTTTTCAACCAATCAGAGGTAAAACCAAAACCAATCGTGACTAATCGATTAAGATCTTTTATGGTTCCACTCCTCACTCCATGGGGGCATATTAACCAAGAAGCCTTCAATGCATCGCTTACGAACTAAGAAAAAGGTAATAGTGCCACGCTTTATCTGATAACACACATTTTATGAAAAACTCAATAGCACACAGAGCATCTATTGTGTGGAATCTTCTTACTTATGACCTTGTAAAGACATCTAACGTTAAAAATTATACTAAAATGACCTCTAAATCTAACAATCTACGTAATTTAGATTTTCGGGCTGAATCTCCACAAACAGTGTCCCACTATAATAACGATAATTTTTTTTTATATTATTAAGACGATTTTAATTGCTGCGGAATGAGCGCAGCGAGTGAGCAGCAACATAATCAGGATTTAAGAGAAATATATGAGAAAAATATGTAAGCTACGAAAAATCTCGAATTGATCGCTTTTTACCAGAATTCACTGCGCCACGAACACATTTTGGGCCAGAATGCACTGCGAGATTTGTAATATTTTGGTCCAACATGTCCCAGTCGAAATTGGAACTCAAATGTCGAAGGCTACCGCGAGTTGAGCGAGGACTGTGAGGCATGGCGATAGGACCGTTGGATAGCAAAGATTTTCGAAGATTGTACGGGATAAAAGACATCTCATCGACAGCGGTCGATGAGACTAACTGAGCTGAGCGCGCGAAGACGCAAACCATACGGCAACGCAACATACTTAACTCAATAGTTAACCTAAATTTTCACACCTACCTCGTGGTGAACGCGTCCTTAGCTCAACAATATTCTACAGACATTGCAAGAATTTGATGCGCGAATTAACAAAATTAGTCTTAATATCAGCTGGAGTTTTCGTCGATTCATCCCGTTTACATTTGCTTTGCTTCTCCTCAAAAAAAGGAAGGCAAAATTCTGTAATACCAGTGAGACGATAAAACAGCATTATTACAACAAATTTACCGCAGCAATTACTATCTTTTGGATACACTAGTATACTCTTATTGTTTAAGTTTTAGTTAGCTTAAATGCACGACCCCATAAGCGGCAACGCTTTAATCACTATCGTGTTGAAATGAAAGTTATTGTGCTGTATTGTATTGACTTGTTCGCACTTGTTTCTCGCGCTTGGCGCCGGCTACATGTATTTGCTTCGAGTTCTGATTGGTTCATTGGATTGTCTCTATCTGTTGTGCTTGGCTACAGTGATTACTTTGGTTTTAGCTTTACGACACTCGAGTGAAAACCGCTTTACGATATCAGATTAATATAAAAACTTGGGCCGCAAGACGCGAGTAAGAAAAATAAGGTTGTAACTGGCACTTTCTATTAAAATATTAATCTAAAGTTTTGCAATGTTTAAATCTTGCAGTTCTCACGGATGCCTATTAGACTGGAGATGTTGACAAAACCGCTGCAAGTGAAAGCCAATTGCGAGATAATAATCACAGCTAGGTATGAATACTTATACTTTTTTTGAGTGAGGGAGAGAGACTGTGTGTACGCGACACCTGTAACTGCGCGACCACATACACGCAACACGCGCGCGATAATTTTGGAGCACATATTATAGCCACTCACATTCCTCATAATTACACTGATTAGAAAAGTCTGTTTTCTACCACTAATGCTCTTTTGTTGCGTAAACAGTTCTCTTTGTAGAGAATTACAGGGAATTACGGATTGAAGACAGGATTCTCCTTATGAAGAAAATGGGTCTCAAGTCTATCAACAAACCATCGTTTAACACACAGTGCAACTAACTAACAGGTAAGTCTGGATTTTTTTACGATTAACAAAGGAAAAGTGACAGTGTGGTTTTCAATTGAGTATCGAAAGTAACTTTGCTATTGCTTTGGTTTTGCATTGCTACGCTTTGTGATTGGTTAAAATATCTCACGCCACTTTTTCAACCAATCAGAGGTAAAACCAAAACCAATTCTGACTTGCTCGCACGCGTTTTCCCGCGCTTGGCGCTGGCTACAGTATTTGCTGCCAGCTCTGATTGGTTCATTGGATTGTCTGTGTTTGTTGTGATTGGCCATTGTGGTTACTATGGTTTTGGTTTTAAGACACTCGAGTGAAGACCGCTCTACGATTTAAGATTAATAACTAATATTTACCAATAACAATGTTAATCTTACAGTTTTGCAATGTTTTAATCTTGCAGTTCTCAGGGATGCCAGGAGCCTATTAGACTGGACCTGGTGATACTAAGATACTAAGATGCGAGATACAAATTGCAACAAGGTATATATACGCCTCATTTTTTTCTAATTCATTCATTTAAGTCTATCACAGAAAGAGGTTTATCCATAGCTGGGATTAAACAGAACAGAATTGGCCGCCAGCGAAAGTTAGGTGGCTCCCTAGGGTATTAAGTTATGATCCGTATAAGAAGGATAGTGCTGAACGGCAATGCACGATGGAATGTCAACTATTTTCATTGTTACAACTAGTGATCTCATTGGCCTAGACTCAAAAACCGCTAAAAAGTTAAGGTTCAAGGTGCATAAAGTCTAATTTTTTTATGGTTTCAAGTATTTTGAGACCCAATCAAACAACATGCAATTTTTAAAAGATATTGTATTTGGGGAGCTTCATCAAAGAAGCAAAATTAGTAGCTATTGTCTTCTGCTATTCTGATTGGTTAAGCACGAACATTTCCTAAAATATATTTGACGCAAATGGATTTTCTGTATTTTTATACTGAAATATAATTATGAACCATCAGCCACTCCTCTATTCTTAAAATCAAAGATATTCTAGGTGGGGAAGAGCCAATGCCGCAGAACAATGAAGTTTGCTATAGTTCTTATGTGAAGCATTACTTAATAAAAACCCGTGCATATAATTGACAAAATAACGCACAATTTTCTTGTCTTCCAATTGTAGTTTACGAAAGGATTTCAACATTTTTTATATCCCGATTTATCAGTTGTCAGTGCCATGGAAACACAACACCAAGAGAATGGCTATCTGGCGGAAATGAATACGGACAACATTTGTGAAGGAAAAGACACAGGGTCAGCGAGACGGTTTTCCCAAAACCACGCAATTTCGTACGTTGAGCTATCAAACAAATAATAATAATAATAATAATAATAATAACAATAATAATAATAATAATAATAATATGTGGCAGGGTGCCCTGAGCTGGCCAAAACTGAATATCTACACAGACATGATAAAGCCGCCACATACCTACATTGGAACATCTGCAAAGAGCTAAATATAAACATAGAAGAGAAATGGTATGAGCATGAACCCCATACAGTAACGGAAAAAAAACAACATCACAGTCTTGTGGGATATGCCAATACAGACAGATCGTGAGATAAAGGCCAACAGACCAGACATTGTTATAAAAGACAAACAGGATAAAAAATGCCTACTCATTGATATGTCCATACCCACTGAAAAGAACACCTCAGTTAAAGTTACCGAAAAGCTCTCAAAATATAAAGACCTCGAAATCGAGATTGAACGAATGTGGGGGATGAAGGCCACAACGATCCCAGTTGTGATTGGAGCACTGGGACTAATAAAAAAGGGCTTGGAGAAATACATCAAACAAATCCCGGGTAACATCAAAATTACTGAACTACAGAAGATTACACTACTAGGAACATCACACATCCTAAGAAAGGCACTCTCCATCAAGTAGACTTCTACCTCATTTTAGCCCTAGGCCCAAGGAATGGGTTCGGCTACTATGTTGTAATGTGGCATAAAGTTAAAGGAGATATAATAATAATAATAATAATAATAATAATAATAATAATAATAATAACAACAACAATCGTTATACAGGGAGCTCACTTCACTATTTTAGTGGTATTCTGTGAGGCCCTGTTACATATTTTTTTTCTTAAAAGAATACGTGAACGTTTGTATCTCACAATTTGCGAAGTTTTAGAAAAGTCACCGATGGAAACGAGAGAAAATCTGCTGAAAGATCTGTTTTATGCGGCTGATATCTGAGAGGAATGTGGAGGGAAGCCTTTAAACAACAAACTTCACAAAAACTTTATCAAAAGACTGACAATTATCGTGACTACGGACATGCAACTCTACTGATCACTTCAAAGGCGAGGAGAGCTCAACTGAATTTGATGTTGCCTTACATGTACCTTTATGGAGAATTTATTAAAATCTGCATTTTCTCTTAGACTGAGGAATTTTCATCATTAAGGAAAGGGAAAAAAACCAGGAACAGCTGGAAAGAGGTAAGTCTTGATGTCATCATCTGATGCAGCTGCTCGAACAAGCCTTTGCTTATTTGGTCTTATTTGCGAAAGTGATTCAAAGCCATTAGTAAAAGTGAGGACTAGAGTCGACGACTTCCTCTCGTTTGCCTTGAAGTTGGTCATACACTTATCGAGAGCCCTTAACAAATTTGAAACTGGTCTTGAAAGTCGTCGTTCAGAGTTTTCTTTTGTTTGGCCTTCGCTTCAAATTTTTATGAGTTTTGCAGTCAGAAGTTTTCGTAAATGTTCAGTGGGCTCAACTATTTAATCATGTCCAATTATTAAGTTCATGGAGGGAATTAGTTATTACGTTCGTTCGCCTCATCAACCTACTGCAGAGCTATCCAGACACGTTCTTTTTAAATTGAAGAGATCTCAGTCAGGAATTGGCCACTGTTAAAAAGATGAGCGCTTTGATCACGTGTACATTCTACTTGTACACTTTAAATCCCTTGACTGGAATCGCTGTAGTAACTGAGACTTAAAGGAAACTCTCGTCTACTTTTTATTCTTTAGCTCTCTTTGTCTCCCGTTCTTGTTTGGCCTGGCCTTATACACAATTCGTTTTCATCTCAGGTTACAAAGGAGGAGAAGAAGGACACAAGGACGACTAGTGACGCGAAACAAATCAAATCACAGGTACATCAACAGGAACATAATAATTCAAAGTCTTTCGTTCTTACGTTGGGCTCAAGCGTCATCCTTCCTTGGACTCCTTGCGGTCGCCTTTTAACTTGCGCCTAGTGTTTCCCTGTTTGCTAAACTAACTTTAGGAGAAAAAAGGGAAACTGATCATAGACTTTTTGTGTTTACGCTCAATCCCTAGGCATTCAATAACCCATAGCCGTTAACTACAAAATTGGATGCAGAAGTAGTCATCTGATCCGGGTAGTACGTGCCGTCCGAAAAATTGGAATTGAGCTGCTATTTTCGTTTGAAATTGGGTATATACTTTGACAAGTGTGGTCTGCAGTGTTCACACTACTCCTGAAAAACTCCTTGAATTTTATACACATATTTTTGTACCCTGGAAAACTGCTGGAATTTCGTCATCTTGAATCTTGATTCTTGGGTCGGGGCTTAACAAGGTAAAACAAGACCTAAGGGAACTTACATATTAAAGTGCTGGGAGAGATCGACGGACCTTTTAGGGGTTGAAATTCGTTTTTGCGACGAGTGGGAGGTTAACCACCGATCGAGAACCTTTGGGAAACGATATCCATAAGAACACAAGTCTGCTACCTTTTGGGGGTTTCTCATTTCAAACATTCAGCGAAACTCCCGTGAATTTTAATACTCCCACCACGGTAAGAAACTACGAGATTGCAGTCTAATTGTTAAATGTACCATATATTTTCAGCTATTTCAAGCTACTTCAAAACGCCTTGGAAACTCTATGAAAGGATCTTCACTCTCATCCGATGAAATGGACCCATGATCAGGATAATGGATCGATAGCTGTTCCTGTTGCATGCTTCTGATAGTTTCTAATCTGTGCAAATTATCTTAGTCGTAAAACAGCGATTTATAAGGCCTGCTTTAAAATTTAGGCGTTATTCACGATAGCAACCATGTTGCGCGTGTTAGCAAGCTCGACCCATATATGATTTAAGAAGGAATGATAACTGTATTTATATAACAAGCAAGAAAGTGCGTGTGTTTTAGCAAATAACTGGTACATGAATTAATGAGGGTTAATATTGCCGGCATATACAAGAATTAGTTGTTTGTGTGTGTTAACAAACAACTGATACATAAATTAAGGACTGGTCATGGATATTTAAGAATTAAGTGTGTGCATATTAGCAAACAATTGATACATACAAAACATCATCACCCAGTCTTAATTTGTAAGCACAAAGAGTGCGTGCGCGTTAAAAGCGAACAACTATTATATGAAATACGACGGGGTCATGTTTATAGAAGTATTAAGAGTGCGCTTGTTAGCAAATAACTGATACATATAAGTGTGCGCGTGTTAGCACATAAATGATACATGAATTAAAAAGGGATAATGATTATATATTAAGTAGTAAGAGTGCGCGTGCAAGGCAATAACTGATACATGATATAATGTTTATGTGGTATTGGATTCAGGCCAATGGCAGTGAATACGTAGCTACAGTTAGATATCTTTCAATATCATATGTTTTTGGTTCGCCTTCGTCTTGTAAAATCTTTTGTTTTCCACATTGCGTTTTATATCAGGCCTCGCAAGAAGCGTTCCTCGATGAAACCTTCTGACCAAGCAACAGATTCTTGGCAGGGCATACCGGTGGTCTTGATGAAAGTTCTAGCTGAGTACCAGATAACCACCGAATAACCAAGCAGGATTTGGCACACATGCATCTCGTGGTGGGTCACAAATAGTTTTACGCCAAGTAATCACTCGCCTCACCAGTTCCGCTGCTGATACTACCATCGCCCTCTGTCCAGCAGATTCCAGCTTGGATTCTACTCTACCGAAGGTTACTTCGTCTCTTCATCCATTCAAGCTGAATGACGAGATTGCCAAAATTAAAGGGAAATTTGGGGGGCCGAAGGCCGCTTCTTCCTCGCTTCACGATACTCTTTACACTCTCCATATAAGCATTACGAGTCCTGCGCGTGTTAGCGATAAATTATACATGAATTGAGAAGAGATGTTTTTATACGATTTAAGAGTAAGCGCGTCTTAGCAAAAAACTGATACATTAAGGGATAATGTTTATAATAAAGAATGTGCGCGTGCTTTAGAAAACAACAGATACATGAAATAAGAAGGGATACTAATGTTTATATGAGTATTAAGAGTGTGCGCGTGCTTTAGCAACAACGGATACATAAATTGAGAAGGGATAATATTTATATAAGTATTAAGAGAGCGCGTGTTAACAAATACCTGATACATGAATTACGACGGGGTGATGTTTAGATAAGTATTAAGAGCGCGTGTTAACAAACAACTGATATACATGAATTACGACGGGATAACGTTTACAGAAGCATTGAGTGTGCATGTGTTAGCGAACAACTGATACATGAATTAAGGAGGGATAATATTTATAAAAGTATTAAGAGAGCGCGTGTTAACAAATAACTGATACATGAATTAAGGAGGGATAGTGTTTATATAAGTATTGAGAGAGCGCGTGTTAGCAAATAACTGATACATGAATTACGACGGGTAATATTTATAAAAGTATTGGGTGTACACGTGTTAGCGAACAACAGATACATGAATTAAGAAGGGATAATATTTATACAAGTATTAAAAGAGCGCGTGTAAACAAAGAACTGATACATGAATTACGACAGGGTGATGTTTATCAAGTATTGAGTGTGCGCGTGTTAATAAACAACTGATACATGAATTACGACGGGGTAATATTTACATAAGTATTAAGAGAGCGCGTGTTAACAAACAACTGATACATGAATTACGACGGGATAACGTTTGTGGAAGTATTAAGTGTGCACGTGTTAGCAAACAACTGATACATGAATTGAGTAGGGATAATATTTATGTAAGTATTAAGAGAGTGTTAACAAATAAATGATACATGAATAACGACGGGGTGATGTTTAGATAAGTATTGAGTGTGCGCGTGTTAGAAAACAACTGATACATGAATTATGATGGGATAATGTTTATATAAGTATTAAGAGAGCGCGTGTTAGCAAACAACTGATACATGAATTACGACGGTATAATGTTTAAATAAGTATTAAGAGCGCGTGTTAACAAACAACTGATACATGAATTACGACGGCATGACGTTTACAGAAGTATTGAGTGTGCATGTGTTAGCGAACAACTGATACATGAATTAAGGAGGGATAATATTTATATAAGTATTAAGAGAGCGCGTGTTAACAAATAACTGATACATGAATTACATACACCTTATTCGATGATTTAACAGATAATACGCGCGGATATTTTACGAGTTGCGTAGTATTTTTTCGAGCCCCGCAGGGGCGAGAAAAAATGCGAGCAATGAGTAAAATGTCAGCACGTATTATCTGTTAAACCATCGAAAGACGAGTTAATGTTTATATAAGTATTGAGTGTGCGCGTGTTAGCAAATAACTGATACATGAATTACGACGGGGTGATGTTTATATAAGTATTGAGTGTGCGCGTGTTAGCAAATAACTGATACATGAATTAAGGAGGGATAGTGTTTATATAAGTATTGAGAGAGCGCGTGTTAGCAAATAACTGATACATGAATTACGACGGGTAATATTTATAAAAGTATTGGGTGTACACGTGTTAGCGAACAACGGATACATGAATTAAGAAGGGATAATATTTATACAAGTATTAAAAGAGCGCGTGTTAACAAATAACTGATACATGAATTACGACGGGGTGATGTTTATATAAGTATTGAGTGTGCGCGCGTTAATAAACAACTGATACATGAATTACGACGGGGTAATATTTACATAAGTATTAAGAGAGCGCGTGTTGACAAACAACTGATACATGAATTACGACGGGATAACGTTTGTGGAAGTATTAAGTGTGCACGTGTTAGCAAACAACTGATACATGAATTGAGTAGGGATAATATTTATATAAGTATTAAGAGAGTGTTAACAAATAAATGATACATGAGTTACGACGGGGTGATGTTTATATAAGTATTGAGTGTGCGCGTGTTAGCAAATAACTGATACATGAATTAAGAAGGGATAATATTTATATTTGCTTAAGTTTTAAGAGAGCGTGTTAGCAAATAACTGATACATGAATTACGAATGAATGAATTCCTTTAGGTAAGTGTCCATACGGTAATAAAACCACTAAATGAGGACAGTATAAAATATATTAAAAATATAAAAATCTAACTTTTCTTATAAATGCTGAAACTGGTTAAAATTGTTTAAGTATTTACAATATATACAAGATAAAATACAAAACTTACATTAAGAACTACATAATATACAAGTTTCGGAGGAGTTATCAGTGGCTAAAATATCTAAGTCAAGCTTACGAATGTTTTTCTCAAAAGATGACAATGTTGGTAAACAATGTTGGTAACTCCATATCTAAGGCCTAGTATATTTTATGGTGTGCTTGCCACATGTAACTGTATTGAACTAGTAATGTTTATAAAACTATTAAGTGTGTGCGTATTTCAGCAAACAACTGATACATGAAATACAGTACGAATGGATAATAATGTTTATATGAGTATTAAGTGTGCGCGTGTTAGTAAACAACTGATACATGCAATAAGAAAGTATAATGTTTATATATGAATTAAAATTGCGTGCATGTTGGCAAACGACTGACACATGGATTAAAAATGCATAATGTTTATATAAGTATCAAGTGCATGCGAGTGAATTGTAAAGGAGTTTGAATGGTGTGTTTATGTAAGATACAAAAATATGCCTTCGTTAAAAATGAAAAAGAGTTATCGCTGTTTTGGATTCATTTATTCATTTCAAAGGAACAGGCAAATAGAACTGTTGCTGATATTTATCACGAGCTAAACATCGTTTGGCACAAAAAAGCAGAGTATAAGATATGAAATAAACGTACAGTTATTTTACAATTATAGCCGCTGGCCAGATCAAATTCTCCCTTTTCATTTTCTTCGCTTTTTTCTGATTTTCTCTTCACAGTTCTCATTAGAACTACTGTCCGGCTATAGCGAGGAAACTAAAAACTCTAGTTGCATTGGATAGTTCAAGAGGAATGTAAAACAGGAACTGTACTGCCAGTATTTTTCGCATTAATGAGAACAATAAAGGTCACGTGACCAGGAATTAAGACACCACCAGGTGAAAGCTAGGGTTATGCCTGACTTATACCGGTGTCAGGTTAGGATTGTTGGGTAAGGTTTAATGGGTGACGGTTGGGGTATACGTTCTTTGTGTAAGGGTTAAATTCAGGGCATTGGTTGCTGTTTGGGCCGCGATAGGTCACGTGACAAGCATTCCTGACACTTTGGATCACAATAGATGAAGAAACTATACTGTTCCTACTGTATTGAGCCTAAATAAAGTTCCTTGTCAAATTATTTACACCCCTTACTTCAATTTTGGGCTGTGTCCTGTTGTTAAAAGTTTGAGGGCTTGTGCCATCAACCCCTCTCCTCTAACGTTTTGCCCTGTGTTCAAATTGACGCAAATCTTGCTTGTTTAAAGAATCTCTAAGATCAACAAGTGCATTAACTAACAAAAAAAATATTTTTGGTTAATGTATCATATATAATAATATTGTAGTTTCTTATTAATTTTATTAATGTATCATATATGACAGAAATATTGTAATTTCTTACATTTGATTTTTTATCGTATTGTAAATTATTTTTTATAAAACAAGTTGGAGGAACTAGTAAACTATTGCATTTTTTTGTATTGTAAGCAAAATCTCACTTGTGGTCCTTCAAATAAAAGCTATTTAACATTGTTTTCCAGTGTTGTCCTTTCTTTTACATTTTGATTTTTCATTTTCGCATTGGGAGCTCTTCGCTTAGTAATTTTTTTTTGAAATTTCGAAGATTTGATCCCACAGTTTGAGGAGTGGAGGTGTGTTAGCTGCAGACAATACTGGTATTTTTCGTACGGGTGTTTCAAACAACAATGTGTGCGATATTCATAAAAAGGTGATTACCGTTTTATTGTCCCATTAAGCTGAATTTCCACTGTTTCGTAATTTTTTCGTAATTTTTTACATGCTTAAGTATAATTAGAGATGATGTATGAACAGTTTGCGCAAAAGTTAAATCTTGAGCACGGCTCAACTTTTTACGTTTACGCAAGCTGTTCATACATTGTCTCTAATTGTATTTATGCACATAAAACGCAGCGAGTAATTACAGTGAAACTCCAGCTCTAATTCGTCCCTGTGATTTTGGGATGGTTTGGGTAGCCAATACGAGCTATGATTGGTTAATTGGTTGGAAACGATTAACCTATCGTAACCCCAGTAACGCTGGTTACCCAAACGATCCCAGAAATCCTAGTGACGAACGCTCGTGCTTAGCGTCTCCCTGAAGATTCTGGAGTGGAAAATTGTCGTTACCATTTAATTTACCTGTTTCTTGTTTTTTTGTCCTATTCCGCAAGTCACCGCATTGTTGAGTTCAGCTAGCCCAGGGTTTTTCTCCTCGGAGCATTTGGACGGAGTAATGCATTAGCTTACATTTCCATTTTGTACTATAGAGATTTTGAGGTTTCAAGATTCTTCGAGATCAGAATGATATAGATCTTTCCTCCATCGAGGCGTCTCTTGCGCTCTTTGCCTGCATTCATTTCGCTCAGCGTCTCACCCTTGAGTTGAGGCTGTTAGTCATTAAAGTCTTGCAACAACATTTAAACACGGTCGCGTCTTCGTATCGTTCTCACCTGTATGAACCGATGGGCTTCGGTTTAAAACGCCTATTTTTCGTGGTCAAGTGAGTACTCTTTCCATAACCATTCGCACAAAAGTCTATAAAATTCCCCCAGACGAACCAAAACAGGCTGAACGAGATCATATTAACTCCTGTCATCCTCAGATGTTCAGATCCAAAATGATCGCTGCGGCATCCTGGTGCAATAACTATTACTTTAGAAGAAACTATCAGCAACGGGAGAATACGCGATAAGACGATTCTGAATGTATTTTTTCAAGACGAACGATATTCCCATCTTTCATCATGAAGTTTGATATCTGGCATCCTTTTGATCAGTTGTTTTTGTTTTTTTTTTTGGTTTAATTCCTTCAGTTTCTAAGATAAGCGAATTAGCTTGAAACTAACTCAGATAGTTAGAGTTAAAAGAAGTTGGCTAAAAAGAGCTGTCGCATAAAAGATATTAACAACATTAAAGTGTTAAAGTGATTCCTCAGATAAAATTAAGTTGACGAACGGTTTTTTTTTTTAACTTTCCCTGATTTTTCCCTACCAAGCATTGTTTCAAAAAATGCAATAAAAAACATAGGTCATCTTTCTCGCGAAATAGATGTAATGGACTATAGTTAATTTTTATGTTGTACTGCCTATCACTCGTGATTATTTGATCAGTTCACATTACTTTACGCGCTAGCATAAAGCATAGTTGAAATGGTATGCTGCTTGAAAACTGTAATAGATAAAACCTACCGACCATAAGGACAATTTGATATACAGCTATTTCAATTTACGTTGTCGGGTGAAAGCTCAAAGCTCAAAGCTCAAAGCCTACAAGCAAAGACCGAACGAGTAAATCGAGCGCCTGTTCCAGGCATGCAGATAGTTGAGAGCGGCGAAATGAACAGAAACGTTAACGGCGCGAATGAGCGATGCGACGACCGGGAAAAACGTTTCTTTTGCGCCGCTCGCAACTATCTTGGCTTGAAGCTTTGAGCTTTCATCCGACAACGTTAATTGAAATAGCTGTATGGTCCACGGCAGAGGTAGACAGTCTCGATCAAACGGCATTGACTCAAAACACTTCTTGCGTGCATGATCTCATGATCACAGTTAGTAGTATAGGGACATGGTGATCCTAGCTCACTTTCTCCGAAGCTTGAATCTTGAATCTTGAATCTTGAATCAGGTCTTAGCTGGGATGCATTGCTGAAATACGCAAGCATTGAGTTGAAGCTCTTGACAGACTACAACATGCACCTTTTCGTGAAAAAGGGAATGAGAGTAGAATATGTATGGAGAGCAGAGGCTTTTGCAAGGCAAATAACCCCCTTCTTGATGACTATGATCCAAGTCAGATTCGATGTATTTTCTTACTTTCTTCTGAACAGTAGACTAGTTCTAATGAAAGGTTTCAACTTTTTATTATTATTTGTAGCTTTTATCGATTCATTTCTATAGGTTATATCTATACAGGTTATATTATTATTATTATTATTATTATAATTATTATTATTGTAATTTTATATTGTAAATTTAAGATTGTTTTAAGAAATTTGTTAATAAAATTATTCATTATTATTATTATTATTATTATTATTACTATTCGTATTTCGCTCAAACCAAGCAACTTTCGCAAAAAATGCAATAGGAATATCTCCCTCCATGAAAACCTGGTTTGGTTTTCTTGATGCATGAAGCATAAAAGTCATTCGCTGTCCATCTTCTTTGTAATCTTTTTTCCGTAAACCCTATTCTTACTTTTCCATAAGAGCACCACATGTCTTTCTCTGAAACATTTTGCATTATTTTATCAAATTTTGTCTGTTTCGTTGTTTTGAAGAGCCTAGGTCAAAGAGTCGCTTTGCTTCGATTCCGCTTGTATATTTTAAAAATAGGAAACAGACATCCCATGCTAGCGGGGTTTTGTTTTTAAATGTATGAATTTGATCACCTACGTTAAAGCTGGAGTTGTGGTCTATGTTGGGTTTTAACTGTTGCCAAGAAATGTATCAAAAAAAAAAAGGAAAGAAACCATGCCCCGTTCACTTTAGACTTATTTTCGGTGAACGGTTCCTTGACGGAGGAGTTAATAAACACCGTTGAACTTTTCAATTTCTTCCAGTCTCAGTTTCCAAGGGGTTTCTACCACGTAGATCGCCCTCTTCTCACTAGATTTCCTCGTCCCTTGCGTGGTGAACCAGTTCTTTTGGATCACATGGTGTACTAAACATGTAGGTTATCCGAAATGCGAGTGACTTAAAGCTGACAAAACTTTGCAGGGGCGGATCCAGGAATTATAGAAAGAGCGGGCCGTAATATATATAGATAGGCTCAGCCTAACAGCGTCGCTCTCAAAACAGTGGGGTGGGGATGGGTGATTTGATATGGGCATGAATTTTTTTTTTTTCAACCTTTTTCAACCTTTTTTTTCCATTTTTTTTTTCTTTCTAAACCGGAGATATGACCACCCGGGAAATTTTGTTCATTAAAGTCTTCTTAGATGCAATATGGTGATTCTGGGCTCAGGATCCCATATTGAACAAGTAATGTTGAAACATTTATTGAAATGCAGTTTTGGTCGTGGTGAAATATGACGTGAATCAACTCGAACATTTTACAAACGAAATCCAAGTAACCGGAGCAATATTGGATCCAATTATACTAGAAAAGGTTTACCAGTTTAAGGAACGCAAGGAACAAAATTCATATTTGATTCATCTTCATCCTCGTCAATCTAGCAGAAAATATTTCCCTGAACTTAATTTTTGTTTTATTATCAGAACTTGCTGTTTTGAAAAAAGAAAAGTAGTTCGTGAGCACATCACAACGCATCTTTTTGTCAGTATACAATGCGAGCTAAAAAATATGTATTTGCCGACATGGTAGTCGGACAATAGTCCATTCAAAATTAGTCGTCCACCTTGAGATACGCTTCACAATACCTCCCCCCCCCCCCCCACCTCTCTTGGGGGGATGGGGTACTCAACTGACGCTTTGTCTTAGAAATTTTTTACTTAAGCCTCAAGTCAGGCTTTCGCAGTTGAAGGACCTTTTTCCACCTAAGAAATCGAAAGGTTTGCCCCTGAAATGAATACAAGTACATACACTTTATTTTAATACGACAACAACATAAATAAACTCAACAACGGCAATTTTTCCAGTTCTTACCGATCTAGATAGTGATGTAACTGTAAACTGTAACAACTTCACTTGTGAACTTAAATGATAACAAGTTCTTTTTTAGGGGGGGTGGGGGGGGGGGAGAGCTTAAACACCCCAGATGGAGCTCAGCTTAGATCATCTGCTTATTTCGATAAAGTAGCGCAGAAAACTGTACTCATTGAAAGCGATTACTTGGGTTTATGAAACATAGGGGAAAATAAAAGTCAAAGGACAGCAAATCCTTCAATAACCCCCAAAATCGACTCACGCACTAATAATTATCCGCCAAACGTTCTGCTTAGATAATTATTCACAGCATTTGGCTGCCAGTTCCCCTTGAAAGATTAACCACAATGTGACCGTCAAATAAACTTTTAATTAAGAAGATTGCACACTACAGGGCGCTAAACTTTAAATGACAAGTGTACAACATGCGCTTCACTTTGAATACTCATGAAATAGCACTTTCCTTTGACATAAGGCCCAGCAACAATTTGGGAAGGCATTGTCATCCTTGTTAATTACTCCTTTACAATTGCTCCAGGAATGTTTCACGACTGAGCAGAATAAATTTTAATCGCCAAGTATAAAAGCAATGTAGTAGCCCATAGTATTATTTGATGTTAGTAGTTGGCCTGAACGTGGTGCTGTGAAGGTCAGATTCAAATCTCTGGCTTGGCGTCTTCTTGATCTGTATCAGTTTGGAAAAGACCAGGTTTGTTTTTCGTTCAAATGTCATTTCGACTACATTTTATGTTCGCATTTACATTACAGCGAAGTCAACATGGAAGCTGGAGTTATTGATAGCAGCGACAATGCGGTGTTGAATATTCCCGTTGCTATAATTTCCATCGCGTTTCGCGTCAGTTTGGACTTTACTTACAAAGTGAAGCGATACTTATAGCTTCGCTCTGTGATTTTGTGACACAATGTTGATTTAGAGTACTGAGAGGAAAGAAAAATCATTTAATGTAACCTTTTTTATTAAGTCTGTTCGTGCGTGCCGGAGATTTATACTGATTATATGAAAATTATGTAGAATTTTCTCAGGAGTTCAAATAATGAATGTCCTAGATAGTAAAATAAGTCACTAGGAAAACGTTTTCACATTTTATGCTAAGAAATCTACACAACTAACTCCTTGTTTTTCTTCCAAATAGTTTATTGTTGGAACGTCCCAAAGCCGTCCATCTGCCTTGCTTGCGAATCAAGTCCTTTGACTAAACAATTTGGGTGTGGAATTCCTCGGAGGTATGTAGGCGTAATTATTTTGACTTGTGATGTAACTTGATTTTCGCCATGTTATCTGTTTTTTTTTTTATTGTATGGTCATGTTGAAGTAGAAAAGGTGCACAGGAAAAGCCAAAAACTAGCTTTTGATTGAGATTTTGTTTTAACATGCAACTGATAGCAAGTCAGTCTCAGGACAATGTTGGCTAACTTATTAGCCGTTAAACTGATGTTGAAAGGGATTAACGATTAGCACAAATCAGTTATGACCAAATTTCAAACTTCTAGTTGAAAACGCCAAGTTTCTTACATTTTGCTGGGTAAAAGGAATTCATAATATTAATTGATTGAAGTTTACTGCTTTGTTCATTTAGGTCCATCAGAAGTTTATAAAACTATCCTGCAGTGTTGAACCGTTGTACAACTCAAGACGTCCACTTCAGTAAAGAAGCCCAGATAAGTACACATTATTAGTAATTTGTCAGTAGCTTTCAGTTGAATGGTCACACTTTAGGATTTTATCCACGAACTCAAAGTTAGAATAACCTTCTACAGCATAATAAACAGCATTATGGGAAAGTACTGCTCAATACCATTCATTTGAAAGGTCACGGTTTTGCATTTTCAGTTGTCTACAGACTCAAAAGTTCGAACCACCCTCTACAGCGTAACAAAAAGCACCGCAGGAATGTTCGTCTTATGATGATCATTGCTTGCATTTGTATGGTCACACTTTAGGATTTTATCCACATACTTAAAAGAAAAGGTTCCAAACGGCAAACTGATAGTTTGTAGCTTTCATTTTAATGGTCACACATCTATTAATAAGATTTCATCCACGGAATCAAAATTTTGAAACACGACCACAGGGAAGTATGCCTTTGTTACTTTCATTTGAACGGTTAGGCATTTAAGATTTCATTCACAGACTCAATTGTTTGGAACAGTACCATAGGAGAGTACGCCTTTGCAACTTTCATTTGAATGGTCAAACATTTAGGATTTATTCACGGCGTACTCAAAAGTTTGAAACACTACCACGGGAAAGCAGGCCTTGGTAACTTTTAGTTGAATGGTCACACATTTAAGATTTCATCCACGGTCTCAAATGTTTCCAACAGAATTACAGGAAAGTACACCATTGTAGCTTTTATTTCAATGAACGTCACAGATAAGATATTTTTCAAGCAATCAAATTTAGATACAGAATTGATTACAGGATAGTTCGTCTTTGTAGCTTCCAATTCAATGGTCAAACCTTTTGGATTTCATCCACGGACTCAAACGTGTGAAACCGAACGATAGGAATGTACGCCTTTGAATGTTCACAGATTTGCGATGTCATCCACGTACGGACTCAAACTACCACAGCAAAAAAAACCTGCTATAGCTTTTATTTGAATGGTCACACACTTAGAGTTTCAACCAAACACTGAAAAGTATGAAACAGTAACATCAACTCAACAGTTCACAGGAAAGTAGGCCTTTGCAGCTTTCGTTTGAATGGTCACACATTTGGGATTTCATGCACGAGATCACAATATTCAAACAGTACCATATGAGGCAACGCCTTCGTAGCTTTCATTTGAATGGTTACACATTTAGGATTACATCGACGACTCAAATATCTGAAACAGTTCACGACGTGACAGTACGCCTTTCTTTGAATGGTGAAATATTTAGGATTTCATGCATGCAAGAGATAACAATTTCGAAATAGTACCATATGAGGCAACGCCTTTCTTGCCAGTTCCATTTGAATGGTTTCACATCAAGGATTCCATCCACAAACTCAAACGTCTGAAGCAATTCGACAGGACAATACGCCTTGTAATACATTACATCTTTAGCAGTTCATGCACGAGATCACACTTTTGAAACAGTACCATATGAGGCAACGCCTTTGTCGTTTCATTTGAATGGTTACACTTTTAGGATTCCATCCACGGACTGAAACAGTTCCACAGCATAATACGCCTTTCTTTAAATGGTCACATACCGTATTTATTCGATTAAGCGCCCTGGGCGCTTATTAAATATTTGGACCTTGAGAGTGGGCGCTTATTCGAGGTGGGCGCTTAATCGAGGCTGGGCGCTTATTAAATTTTCACCATTTTCAGCAAGTAATAAGTTTATTTTGCAACAAAACAATAAAGTAATAACAAAACCAAAGCAGAATTTTAATTGTTCATTGAAAGTTTCTTTAAAATACTTCGGAAAACTCGGTCCTCGAGGAAGTCTCTTAAAAGTACTGAGTCAATTTCAATCTCATTGTCACTAAGGTCAATTAGCGAACTCTCAGGTGCTGCCTCCTAGAGGGTTGGGGTGGGCGCTTATTCGAGGCTGGGCGCTTATTAACTTTTCCTACCTGCAGGGTGGGCGCTTATTCGAGTTGGGCGCTTATTCGAGGTTGGGCGCGTAATCGAAGAAATACGGTAGTTAGGATTTCGTGCACGAAATTACAATTTTGAAATAGTACCGTATGAGACAAAGGCTTTGTAGGTTTCATTTGAATGGTTACACATTAAGGAATAGTGCAGGAATGCTGCAGGAACAGTACCATAGTACAATATTTATGTTATATAAACACTGGTATTTAGGAATGCTGCAGGAATAGTTCCACTGGATAATACGCCTTTCTTTGAATGGTCACACATTTAGAATTTCATGCACGAGATCAAAATTTTTAAACAGTACCATACGAGGCAACGCCTATGAAGCTTTCATTTGAATGGTTAGACATTTAGGATTCTATCAACACACTCAAACGTCCGAAACAGTTCAACAGGATAATACGCCTTTCTTTTAATGGTCACATATTTAGGATTTCATGCACGAGACCACAATAATTATTTTCAAACAGTAACATGAAATAGTACCATATGAGGCAACACCTTTGTAGCTCACGTTTAAATGGTTACACATTTAGGATTCCATCCACAGACTCTAACGTCTGAAACAGTTCAACTAGACTACGAGTAGTCCCTCCTTTTTCCTCAGGGATAGTAGAGCGAGCGAAAATTCCACCCGCGTCTCGCCTTTCTCGCGTGGGGTGATTTTCACGCGCGCTCGCATTTCGCTCGCTCTACTATCCCTGAGGAAAAAGGAGAGACTACTCGTAGTCTACAGTTCAAAATGATAATACGCCTTTCTTTGAATGGTCACACATTTCGGATTTCATGCACGATATCACAATTTTGAAACAGTGCCATATGACGCAACACCTTAATTGTAGATTACATTTGAATGGTTACACATTCAGGATTGTAACCAGAGACTCAAACGTCTGAAACGGCTTCACAGGATAATACGCCTTTCTTTGAATGGTCACACATTTAGGATTTCATGCACGAGATCTCAATTTTGAAAGCTGCCATACGAGGTAATACCTTTGTACCTTTCACTTGTATGGGTACTCATTTAGGATTCCATCCACAGACAAAAAACGTCTGAAACTATTTCACAGGATAATACGGCTTTTTTTGAATGGTCACATATTTAGGATTTCATGCACGAAATCACAATTTTGAAATAGTACCATATGTGGCAACGCCTTTGAAGCTTTCATTTGAATGGTTACACATTTAGGATTCTATCAACAGACTCAAACGTCTGAAACAGTTCCACAGGATAATACGCCTTTCTTTAAATGGTCACATAGTTAGGATTTCATGCACGAGATAATAATTTTGAAATCTGCCATACGAGGTAACGCCTTTGTAGTTTTCATTTGTATGGGTACACATTTAGGATTCCATCCACAGACAAAAAACGTCTGAAACTATTTCACAGGATAATACGGCTTTCTTTGAATGGTCACACATTTAGGATTTCATGCACGAGATCGCAATTTTGAAACAGTACCATATGAGGGCACGCCTTTGTAGCTTTCAATTGAATGGTTACACATTTACTAGGATTCTAACCAGACTTTAAACGTGTGAAACAGTTCACGGGATAATACGCCTTTTTTAAATTGTCACATAGTTAGGATTTCATGCACGAGATCACAAGTTTGAAACAGTACCATATGAGGCAACGCCTCAAACAGACTCAAACGTCTGAAACAGTGCGACAGTGTAATACGCTTCTCTTTGAATTGAATGGTCACATATTTAGGATTTCATGCTCGAGATCATATCTGTGAAACAGTACCATATGAGGCAACGCCTTTGTAACTTTCATTTGAATGGTAACACATTTAGGATTGCATTCACAGACTGAAACGTCGGAAACAGTTCAACAGGATAATACGCCTTTCTTTGAATGTCCACATACTTAAGATTTCATACACCAGATCACAATTTTAAAACAGTAACATATGAATGGTTTCACATTTAGGATTCCATTTACAAACTCAAACGTCTGAAACAGTTCTACAAGATGACACGCCTTTCTTTGAATGGTCACACATTTAGGATTTCATACATGAGATCACAATTTTGAAATAGTGCAATATGACGCAACGCCTTTGTAGCTTTCATTTGAATGGTTACACATTTAGGATTCCATCCACAGACTCAAACTACTGGAATATAGTTCCACAGGATAATACGCCTTTCTTTGAATGGTCACACATTTAGGATTTCATACATGAGATCACAATTTTGAAATAGTGCAATATGAGGCAACGCCTTTGTAGCTTTCATTTGAATGGTTACACATTTAGGATTCCATCCACAGACTCAAACTGCTGGAATAGTTCCACAGGATAATACGCCTTTCTTTGAATGGTCACACATTTAGGATTTCATACATGAGATCACAATTTTGAAATAGTGCAATATGAGGCAACGCCTTTGTAGCTTTCATTTGAATGGTTACACATTTAGGATTCCATCCACAGACTCAAACTACTGGAATATAGTTCCACAGGATAATACGCCTTTCTTTGAATGGTCACACATTTAGGATTTCATACATGAGATCACAATTTTGAAATAGTGCAATATGAGGCAACGCCTTTGTAGCTTTCATTTGAATGGTTACACATTTAGGATTCCATCCACAGACTCAAACTACTGGAATATAGTTCCACAGGATAATACGCCTTTCTTTGAATGGTCACACATTTAGGATTTCATGCACGACATCACAATTTTGAAACAGTGCAATATGAGGCAACGCCTTTGTAGCTTTCATTTTAAAATGGTTACACATTTAAGATTCCATGGACAGACTCAAACGTCTGAAAAGGTTCCACAGGATAAATTAATACGCCTTTCCTTGAATGATCACACATTTAATATTTCATGCACGAGATCACAACTTTGAAACAGAATCATATGAGGCAACGCCTTTCTAGCTTTCATTTGAATGGCAACACATTTAGGATTACATTTACAGACTCAAACGTCTGAAGCAGTTTGACAGGATAATACGCCTTTCTTTGAATGGTCTTATATTTAGAATTTCATGCACGACATCGCAAGTTTGAAACAGTACCATTTGAGGCAACGCCTTTGTAGCTTTCGTTTTGAATCGTTACACATTTACGACTCCAACCAGACTCAAAAGTCTGAAACATTTCCACAGGATAATACACCTATCTATGAATGGTCACACATTTAGGATTTCATACACGAGATCATAATTTTGAAACAAGGCCATATGACACAACGCCTTGGTAGCTTTCAATTGAATGGTAAACGCAAAGGCAACGCAACGCCTTTCTATCTTACATTTTAATGGTTACACATTTAGCATTCCTTCCACAGACTCAAACGTCTGAAACAGTTCAACGTGATAATACGCCTTTCTTTGAATGGTCACGCATTCAGGATTTTATGTACGAGATCACAATTTTAAAACAGTGCCACATGAGGCAACGCCTTTGTAGATTTTATTTGAATGGTTACACATTTAGGATTCTAACCACAGACTCAAACGTGTGAAACGGTTTCACAGGATAATACGCCTTTCTTTGAATGGTCGCACATTTAGGAATTCATGCACGAGATCACAATTTTTAAACTGTATCATATGAGGCAACGCAACGCCTTTGTAGCTTTCATTTGAATGGTTACGCATTGAGGATGCCATCCACAGAGTCAAACGTCGGAAACGGTTCCACAGAATGATACGCCTTTGTTTGAATGTTGACACGTTTAGGATTTCATGCACGAGATCACAACTTTGAAACAGAATCATACGAGGCAACGCCTTTGTAGCTTTCATTTGATTGGTAACACATTTAGGATTCCATTTACAGACTAAAACGTCTGAATCAGTTTGACAAGATAATACGCCTTTCTTTGAATGGTCATATATTTAGGATTTCATGCACGAGACCACAATTTTCAAACAGTAACATGAAATAGTACTTTATGAGGCAACACCTTTGTAGCTTTCATTTGAATGGTTACATACACATTTAGGATTCCATTTACAGACTGAAACAGTTCGACAGGATATTAATACGCCTTTATTTGAATGGTCATATATTTTGGATTTCATGCACGAGATCATAATTTTGAAACAGTAACATATGAATGGTTTCACTTTTAGGATTTCATTTACAAACTCAAACGTCTGAAACAGTTCGAGAAGATGACACGCCTTTCTTTGAATGGTCATACATTTAAGATTTCATGCACGGAATCACAATTATGAAACACTACCATATCAGACAACGCCTTTGTAGCTTTCATGTGAATGGTCAGTACACATTTAGGGTTCCATCCACAGACTCAAACTGCTGGAATAGTTCAACAGGATAATACGCCTTTCTTTGAATGGTCACACATTTAGGAATTCATGCACGAGATCACAATTGAATCAGTATCATTTTCAAACAGCAGCATATGAAATAGTACTATATGAGGCAACACCTTTTTTAGCTTTCATTTGAATGGTTACACATTTAGCATTTCATCCACAGACTCAAACGTCTGAAACAGTTCCACAGGATAATACGCCTTTCTTTGAATGGTCACACATTTAGGATTTCATGCACGAGTTAACAATTTTGAAACAGTACCATATGAGGCAACGCCGTTGTAGCTTTCATTTGAATGGTTACACATTAACGATTCCATCCACAGATTCGAATTTCTGAAACAGTTCGACAGGATAATACGCCTTTCTTTGAATGGTCACATATTTTGGAGTTCATGTACGATATCACAATTTTTCAAACAGTACCATATGAAACAGTTTCATATGAGGCAACGCCTTTGTAGCTTTCATTTGAATGGTTACACATTTAGTTTTCCATCCATAGACTCAAACGTCGGAAACAGTTCGACAGGATAATGCGCCTTTCTATGAATGGTTGCATATTTAGGATTTCATGCACGATATCCCAATTTTGAAACAGTGTCATATGAGACAACGCCTTTGTAGCTTTCATTTGTATATGTAATCGCATCTGCTCGAGTAAAATTAGGGATTAATATCACGCGTGTTTTCAGAAGCTGATGCCCGAAGCTGTAGCCCGAGTCGCGAAACCACGAGGGATATTTCTACAGCTTCTGAAAACACGCGTAATATTAATCCTTAATGTTACGAGGGAACATGCGATTACTTGTTTATAATGTTTAGGGTAAAATTATAGCAAAGGGAAACCTTTCAGACTTTTCAAGAGTCACTCAGACTTGAAACCGACCTCAAATGAAAATACGTTCTCGCAAACTGACTAGGAAAACTTTTCAACTCACTGTTGTTAAATAAATTTTTAATGTCAAAGATACATTTGGCTGTTACGATTCTAGAAAACTATGCCTAATTTATCGATAAAAGAAAACCTTACGACAAAAACAAAGTTAATTTTATTTCAGCGTACGAGTGTGTTCTGAAGGTTTTGTCGCTTTGATTACAACAACAAATGGCGAGTTCAAACTAACTTGCACGTTTGGCGCTTTATTTCCTTTCTTTCGCTTCTTTCAACCTTATTCTTTTTCCTGTTAAATGTAAATTGTACCTTTCAGCAAAATCTGTGAAAGTTCTTTTCTTTAGTTCCGCAGAAATCCGCATATATTCAGTGAAGTAATGGAACTTAACCGGCTTTTGTGGCCATGAATTTCTTCAAGGTCTTCATCATCGCAAACTGAATTACTTTCTTGCGTATCATCGGTTTTTATTCCTTTTTTTTTAACAAAATCTCCGGCGAAACATGCGAGGGCTCTGTTTGTAAATTTTCTTCAAAATCCCGCCAAGCCAACTGAATGCAATCAGAATGACGCGCTCAACCAATCACGAGTAATAAATTTTGATGTTCGACCAATCAGGAGCGAGCAACTTGACCTCAATTAAGAAAAAATACCGTCTTCATCACCCAATCAGCTTTCAGTAATTTTGCCCTCTATATTATAAGAATGGTTACACATTAGTATTCCACCCACAGACTCAAACGTCTGAAACGGTTCCACAGGATAATACGCCTTTCTTTGAATGGTCACACATTTAGGATTTCATGCACGAGATCGCAATTTTGAAACAGTACCATATGAGGGCACGCCTTTGTAGCTTTCAATTGAATGGTTACACATTTACTAGGATTCTAACCAGACTTTAAACGTGTGAAACAGTTCACGGGATAATACGCCTTTTTTAAATTGTCACATAGTTAGGATTTCATGCACGAGATCACAAGTTTGAAACAGTACCATATGAGGCAACGCCTCAAACAGACTCAAACGTATGAAACAGTGCGACAGGATAATACGCGTTTCTTTGAATGGTCACATATTTAGGTTTTCATGCGCGAGATCATATCTGTGAAACAGTACCATATGAGGCAACGCCTTTGTAGCTTTCATTTGAATGGTTACACATTTAGGATTCCATCCACAGACTCAAACGCCGGAAACAGTTCGACAGTGTAATACACCTCTCTTTGAATGGTCACATATTTAGGATTTCATGCACGAGATAACAATTTTGAAACAGTACCATATGAGGCAACGCCTTTGTAGCTTTCGTTTGAATGGTAATACATTTAGGATTCCAAACGTCGGAAACAGTTCAACAGGATAATACGCCTTTCTTTGAATGTCCACATACTTAAGATTTCATACACCAGATCACAATTTTGAAACGGTATCATTATGAGGCATCGCCTTTGTAGCTTTCATGCTCGGGTGAATTAAGGAATTGGTCTCGTTTGATTTTAAGGAGGGTGGTTTGTTTAAAATATAATTGACTTATTGACTTTAAATTTCGTCAGAGGCTTTTAATTGTTGAAAATAATTGTTTTCGCTGACATGAATGGACTTGCTACGTCACGTGACTTTCCACTCCCAATTTTTAGCAATTTTTTTCAATCCAATTTTACGAGATATTGGAAAAATATTTTTCTACTTAATTTGTTTTCTATCAGTGACCATTAGCACAAGGTGTACAGTACCGCATGAGTCCAAGTAGGCCTTTGTGGCTTTTATTCGAATGATCGCACATTCAACGTTTTATCCACGGACTGTAAATATTGAAAACGTACCAAAGGAAAGTACGCCTTCGTAGCTTTCATTTCAATGATCACACATTTATATAGGATTTTATCCACGGACTGTAAATTTTGAAAAGGAAGTGCCACGGGAACGTACGCATTTGTAGCTTTCATTTGAATGGTCACTCATTTAGGCTCCGTCTACACTAATGCGTTTTTTAAAACCTCCGTTTTTGGTTCCCCGAAAACGGATAAAAAGATCCGCGTCCACACTAGCGTTTTCACATCGTTTTTGACACCCAGGGGAAACGTTTTCATCACCAGGCTCTGCTCGGACGTTTTTTTTTTCTGTTCAATACTCATGCTCCAATAGCGTCAGCGATACTACGCGTTACTAGTTGTGACGTAAGCGTTTTTGGAAAGCTTCGTTTTTGCCATCCACACTTTTTCATAGATTAACATCTCCGTCTTTGATCGTTTTAGTGTGGACGATCGGCCAAAACGGATAAAAAAGTATGCGTTTTCAAACGAAAACGCATTAGTGTGGACGGAGCTTTAGGATTCTCCACTCCAGAAACTATGAAAAATACTCTTTAAAGTGCACGTTTGGGTGGTGCTTGATTTATGCCTGATTTTTTCCAATTTCTTTTGTTTTCAGCACGAACTGTTCGTGCTATGCTTCAACTTCCTGGCAATTTGCATACGGTGCACATTTTTATACGAACACACATTGGCCCGATTTATACTGGAGACGGATGATTTGGGCAAACATTCGCTAGTTCGTCTGATAATCAGTCTGTGTATAAACACGGGCAAAGAGACGGATCACCCGTTAAGACGAACTATCTGCTAAGTTCGTCTTGGCAGACGAACTAAGCAGATAGTTCATCTGGACGGATAATCCGTCTCTTTGCCCCTGTTTATACACAGACGGATTATCAGACGAACTAACGAATGTTTGCCCAAGTTCGTCCAGACGGATCATCCGTCTCCAGTATAAATTGGGCGGTGAGGCTGAGCCTGCACGTAAAAGACTATTATGGTATTTTTCATAGTTTCTGGAGTGGGCAATTTCAGCTGGCTTTTATTGGCTTTCATTTGTCGCATGTTGAGAATTTCATAGACGGACTGAAAACTTAGAACCACTACCATACGAAAGTGTTACTTTACATGACTTTTGGTCACACGGTTTAATATTTAATCCATGCACTCAAGATTTAGGAGCCCGCTCGAACTTTGAAGTTGTGTCGTTTCAAAACTGTCGATGCAATGACCACCAAATTTGGTGACTTTTCCTAAAATTTATCTGGAAACATTTTCCCGTTAGCGTCCTTTGTCCACCGACATGACGTTTCCATGCAACCGCTTTTTGACACATATGTTTTACAAAATTAGCATTTTTCGCTTTAATCAAGATTATTTCAAAGTTTCCTTATCGAATTAATATTTTCCACTTAATTTAGCGACAATTGATCAAATTATGTATAATTGTTTATTAATTAAGGTTAATTAACGGTAATTTTAGGAAAATGTGGAATATGAAATGTAAAAATCCAGGATGGCGGATGGAAGTTTTACTAAAGGCCTTTTCTTTCTATAATTTTATTATTGGTTCATATTTTGGATTTTAAAATATTTGCCCACAATAAGCTAAGCTTTAGCAGTCCATTTGCTTTATTTTTCGGTGTTTTTATCGAAATAAACACGTTTGGACTAATTAAGATGGCGGATCCAAGATGGTGGGCAATAAAATGGGAAATGTATTTACCTGTCTGTGTAATCCTATTATCTCTAAACATTTATTGTCAAAATATCATAAAAATGTCCTTTTCACTTGAGAAAGCTTTTTTGAATTCCTTAGGTACATGAAAAGTCATAATTTGCAAAGTTATCTGTTCCAGTTTTTAAGAAAATGTACACATCATTTCTATGACGTCACAAGCTGTTACCATGTTACCAAGTGTATGAATTCATTAACTTTTACTCCTGCATCAATATCTGAAAGTTTGGTATGAACACTACCGTTTGTTTCAGAGATATGCCTTATAGAACGTTTCAGTTGGTTATTTCATTGTATATGACGTCACTGTCATCGTTAACAACAAAAACAGTGTTAGTAAACATAAGACCTTTATCAAATAGGTTGCTGTTAAAGTATTGTTGTTCTATGTTCAAAATAGAGAAAATATTGATGAGACTGTTTTAGCCAATAAAATCGACCATATGACGTCACAATGACGTCACGTTACGTCATTATGACACCAAAGTATCTGTAGTTACTAGAATTCATAACAACATTATTCTGTGTAAATTTGGTGGCCATAGCATAAGTGTTTTCAAAGTTACTTGGGGGGGGGTCCCAGACGGTCATCATCATCATCTTTATTTAAAAAAAAACACGGTAAATATACATCAGGCATTAACAATTTAAAGCCCAGTCTGGATAGGGTTAATTTGGTACCCATGGTAAGAAGTAGAGGCATGCTTATAACATTATTAATAATAGCATCTTTATAACACACACAAAGTTAATTCATGTTTGTCTTCTTTCAAACAGCACATTCTGTTGGAAAGTTTCAAAACAGCACTGGTCTTGGCTTGGAAACTGAGTTCTTGGACTTCAGTGCTGGTATGGAATCTTAAAAAGATTAGTTCAAGTCCTCGAAAATCAAACATTTCCTCATGGAGAAGACTGATGATGAGAAAGGTACGCTTTACAAGATCAAGAGCCATTATTATGCAACAGTCGACTGTTGAAGAAAAAGACACTGCAACTTTCAAGATCAGAGAAAACTGTACAACCAATGAAATTTTTCTCCTATTATCCACTGATTTAGAAATGAATTCAAGGGCAAAATAAAGAAACTATTCCAAAAAATGCTCTTAAAAGTCTAAGTAAGGTTCTAAGAAAATTATTTTTTATTCATAATAGACAGTAATAAACTGCCGTTAAGCCACTGCTGGTTTATTCGGCCAAAAATTGTGTCTGGCAACTTCAATGCTAAGTAAGTTAGAAAGTAAGTAAGTTGGAAAGGGACAGCAGTTGGAAAGGAACTTTCCAACTCGCTTCTTGCAGTCCCGTAGGGACTGGAGGACGGCAGTTGGAAAGGAACTTTCCAACTCGCTTCTTGCAGTCCCGTAGGGACTGGAGGACGGCAGTTGGAAAGGAACTTTCCAACTCGCTTCTTGCAGTCCCGTAGGGACTGGAGGACGGCAGTTGGAAAGGAACTTTCCAACTCGCTTCTTGCAGTCCCGTAGCGACTGGAGGACGGCAGTTGGAAAGGAACTTTCCAACTCGCTTCTTGCAGTCCCGTAGGGACTGGAGGACGGCAGTTGGAAAGGAACTTTCCAACTCGCTTCTTGCAGTCCCGTAGGGACTGGAGGACGGCAGTTGGAAAGGAACTTTCCAACTCGCTTCTTGCAGTCCCGTAGGGACTGGAGGACGGCAGTTGGAAAGGAACTTTCCAACTCGCTTCTTGCAGTCCCGTAGGGACTGGAGGACGGCAGTTGGAAAGGAACTTTCCAACTCGCTTCTTGCAGTCCCGTAGGGACTGGAGGACGGCAGTTGGAAAGGAACTTTCCAACTCGCTTCTTGCAGTCCCGTAGGGACTGGAGGACGGCAGTTGGAAAGGAACTTTCCAACTCGCTTCTTGCAGTCCCGTAGGGACTGGAGGACGGCAGTTGGAAAGGAACTTTCCAACTCGCTTCTTGCAGTCCCGTAGCGACTGGAGGACGGCAGTTGGAAAGGAACTTTCCAACTCGCTTCTTGCAGTCCCGTAGCGACTGGAGGACGGCAGTTGGAAAGGAACTTTCCAACTCGCTTCTTGCAGTCCCGTAGCGACTGGAGGACGGCAGTTGGAAAGGAACTTTCCAACTCGCTTCTTGCAGTCCCGTAGCGACTGGAGGACGGCAGTTGGAAAGGAACTTTCCAACTCGCTTCTTGCAGTCCCGTAGCGACTGGAGGACGGCAGTTGGAAAGGAACTTTCCAACTCGCTTCTTGCAGTCCCGTAGCGACTGGAGGACGGCAGTTGGAAAGGAACTTTCCAACTCGCTTCTTGCAGTCCCGTAGCGACTGGAGGACGGCAGTTGGAAAGGAACTTTCCAACTCGCTTCTTGCAGTCCCGTAGCGACTGGAGGACGGCAGTTGGAAAGGAACTTTCCAACTCGCTTCTTGCAGTCCCGTAGCGACTGGAGGACGGCAGTTGGAAAGGAACTTTCCAACTCGCTTCTTGCAGTCCCGTAGCGACTGGAGGACGGCAGTTGGAAAGGAACTTTCCAACTCGCTTCTTGCAGTCCCGTAGCGACTGGAGGACGGCAGTTGGAAAGGAACTTTCCAACTCGCTTCTTGCAGTCCCGTAGCGACTGGAGGACGGCAGTTGGAAAGGAACTTTCCAACTCGCTTCTTGCAGTCCCGTAGCGACTGGAGGACGGCAGTTGGAAAGGAACTTTCCAACTCGCTTCTTGCAGTCCCGTAGCGACTGGAGGACGGCAGTTGGAAAGGAACTTTCCAACTCGCTTCTTGCAGTCCCGTAGCGACTGGAGGACGGCAGTTGGAAAGGAACTTTCCAACTCGCTTCTTGCAGTCCCGTAGCGACTGGAGGACGGCAGTTGGAAAGGAACTTTCCAACTCGCTTCTTGCAGTCCCGTAGCGACTGGAGGACGGCAGTTGGAAAGGAACTTTCCAACTCGCTTCTTGCAGTCCCGTAGCGACTGGAGGACGGCAGTTGGAAAGGAACTTTCCAACTCGCTTCTTGCAGTCCCGTAGCGACTGGAGGACGGCAGTTGGAAAGGAACTTTCCAACTCGCTTCTTGCAGTCCCGTAGCGACTGGAGGACGGCAGTTGGAAAGGAACTTTCCAACTCGCTTCTTGCAGTCCCGTAGCGACTGGAGGACGGCAGTTGGAAAGGAACTTTCCAACTCGCTTCTTGCAGTCCCGTAGCGACTGGAGGACGGCAGTTGGAAAGGAACTTTCCAACTCGCTTCTTGCAGTCCCGTAGCGACTGGAGGACGGCAGTTGGAAAGGAACTTTCCAACTCGCTTCTTGCAGTCCCGTAGCGACTGGAGGACGGCAGTTGGAAAGGAACTTTCCAACTCGCTTCTTGCAGTCCCGTAGCGACTGGAGGACGGCAGTTGGAAAGGAACTTTCCAACTCGCTTCTTGCAGTCCCGTAGCGACTGGAGGACGGCAGTTGGAAAGGAACTTTCCAACTCGCTTCTTGCAGTCCCGTAGCGACTGGAGGACGGCAGTTGGAAAGGAACTTTCCAACTCGCTTCTTGCAGTCCCGTAGCGACTGGAGGACGGCAGTTGGAAAGGAACTTTCCAACTCGCTTCTTGCAGTCCCGTAGCGACTGGAGGACGGCAGTTGGAAAGGAACTTTCCAACTCGCTTCTTGCAGTCCCGTAGCGACTGGAGGACGGCAGTTGGAAAGGAACTTTCCAACTCGCTTCTTGCAGTCCCGTAGCGACTGGAGGACGGCAGTTGGAAAGGAACTTTCCAACTCGCTTCTTGCAGTCCCGTAGCGACTGGAGGACGGCAGTTGGAAAGGAACTTTCCAACTCGCTTCTTGCAGTCCCGTAGCGACTGGAGGACGGCAGTTGGAAAGGAACTTTCCAACTCGCTTCTTGCAGTCCCGTAGCGACTGGAGGACGGCAGTTGGAAAGGAACTTTCCAACTCGCTTCTTGCAGTCCCGTAGCGACTGGAGGACGGCAGTTGGAAAGGAACTTTCCAACTCGCTTCTTGCAGTCCCGTAGCGACTGGAGGACGGCAGTTGGAAAGGAACTTTCCAACTCGCTTCTTGCAGTCCCGTAGCGACTGGAGGACGGCAGTTGGAAAGGAACTTTCCAACTCGCTTCTTGCAGTCCCGTAGCGACTGGAGGACGGCAGTTGGAAAGGAACTTTCCAACTCGCTTCTTGCAGTCCCGTAGCGACTGGAGGACGGCAGTTGGAAAGGAACTTTCCAACTCGCTTCTTGCAGTCCCGTAGCGACTGGAGGACGGCAGTTGGAAAGGAACTTTCCAACTCGCTTCTTGCAGTCCCGTAGCGACTGGAGGACGGCAGTTGGAAAGGAACTTTCCAACTCGCTTCTTGCAGTCCCGTAGCGACTGGAGGACGGCAGTTGGAAAGGAACTTTCCAACTCGCTTCTTGCAGTCCCGTAGCGACTGGAGGACGGCAGTTGGAAAGGAACTTTCCAACTCGCTTCTTGCAGTCCCGTAGCGACTGGAGGACGGCAGTTGGAAAGGAACTTTCCAACTCGCTTCTTGCAGTCCCGTAGCGACTGGAGGACGGCAGTTGGAAAGGAACTTTCCAACTCGCTTCTTGCAGTCCCGTAGCGACTGGAGGACGGCAGTTGGAAAGGAACTTTCCAACTCGCTTCTTGCAGTCCCGTAGCGACTGGAGGACGGCAGTTGGAAAGGAACTTTCCAACTCGCTTCTTGCAGTCCCGTAGCGACTGGAGGACGGCAGTTGGAAAGGAACTTTCCAACTCGCTTCTTGCAGTCCCGTAGCGACTGGAGGACGGCAGTTGGAAAGGAACTTTCCAACTCGCTTCTTGCAGTCCCGTAGCGACTGGAGGACGGCAGTTGGAAAGGAACTTTCCAACTCGCTTCTTGCAGTCCCGTAGCGACTGGAGGACGGCAGTTGGAAAGGAACTTTCCAACTCGCTTCTTGCAGTCCCGTAGGCGACTGGAGGACAGCAGTTGGAAAGGAACTTTCCAACTCGCTTCTTGCAGTCCCGTAGCGACTGGAGGACGGCAGTTGGAAAGGAACTTTCCAACTCGCTTCTTGCAGTCCCGTAGCGACTGGAGGACGGCAGTTGGAAAGGAACTTTCCAACTCGCTTCTTGCAGTCCCGTAGCGACTGGAGGACGGCAGTTGGAAAGGAACTTTCCAACTCGCTTCTTGCAGTCCCGTAGCGACTGGAGGACGGCAGTTGGAAAGGAACTTTCCAACTCGCTTCTTGCAGTCCCGTAGCGACTGGAGGACGGCAGTTGGAAAGGAACTTTCCAACTCGCTTCTTGCAGTCCCGTAGCGACTGGAGGACGGCAGTTGGAAAGGAACTTTCCAACTCGCTTCTTGCAGTCCCGTAGCGACTGGAGGACGGCAGTTGGAAAGGAACTTTCCAACTCGCTTCTTGCAGTCCCGTAGCGACTGGAGGACGGCAGTTGGAAAGGAACTTTCCAACTCGCTTCTTGCAGTCCCGTAGCGACTGGAGGACGGCAGTTGGAAAGGAACTTTCCAACTCGCTTCTTGCAGTCCCGTAGCGACTGGAGGACGGCAGTTGGAAAGGAACTTTCCAACTCGCTTCTTGCAGTCCCGTAGCGACTGGAGGACGGCAGTTGGAAAGGAACTTTCCAACTCGCTTCTTGCAGTCCCGTAGCGGACTGGAGGACGGCAGTTGGAAAGGAACTTTCCAACTCGCTTCTTGCAGTCCCGTAGCGACTGGAGGACGGCAGTTGGAAAGGAACTTTCCAACTCGCTTCTTGCAGTCCCGTAGCGGACTGGAGGACGGCAGTTGGAAAGGAACTTTCCAACTCGCTTCTTGCAGTCCCGTAGCGACTGGAGGACGGCAGTTGGAAAGGAACTTTCCAACTCGCTTCTTGCAGTCCCGTAGCGACTGGAGGACGGCAGTTGGAAAGGAACTTTCCAACTCGCTTCTTGCAGTCCCGTAGCGACTGGAGGACGGCAGTTGGAAAGGAACTTTCCAACTCGCTTCTTGCAGTCCCGTAGCGACTGGAGGACGGCAGTTGGAAAGGAACTTTCCAACTCGCTTCTTGCAGTCCCGTAGCGACTGGAGGACGGCAGTTGGAAAGGAACTTTCCAACTCGCTTCTTGCAGTCCCGTAGCGACTGGAGGACGGCAGTTGGAAAGGAACTTTCCAACTCGCTTCTTGCAGTCCCGTAGCGACTGGAGGACGGCAGTTGGAAAGGAACTTTCCAACTCGCTTCTTGCAGTCCCGTAGCGGACTGGAGGACGGCAGTTGGAAAGGAACTTTCCAACTCGCTTCTTGCAGTCCCGTAGCGACTGGAGGACGGCAGTTGGAAAGGAACTTTCCAACTCGCTTCTTGCAGTCCCGTAGCGACTGGAGGACGGCAGTTGGAAAGGAACTTTCCAACTCGCTTCTTGCAGTCCCGTAGCGACTGGAGGACGGCAGTTGGAAAGGAACTTTCCAACTCGCTTCTTGCAGTCCCGTAGCGACTGGAGGACGGCAGTTGGAAAGGAACTTTCCAACTCGCTTCTTGCAGTCCCGTAGCGACTGGAGGACGGCAGTTGGAAAGGAACTTTCCAACTCGCTTCTTGCAGTCCCGTAGCGACTGGAGGACGGCAGTTGGAAAGGAACTTTCCAACTCGCTTCTTGCAGTCCCGTAGCGACTGGAGGACGGCAGTTGGAAAGGAACTTTCCAACTCGCTTCTTGCAGTCCCGTAGCGACTGGAGGACGGCAGTTGGAAAGGAACTTTCCAACTCGCTTCTTGCAGTCCCGTAGCGACTGGAGGACAGGCAGTTGGAAAGGAACTTTCCAACTCGCTTCTTGCAGTCCCGTAGGGACTGGAGGACGGCAGTTGGAAAGGAACTTTCCAACTCGCTTCTTGCAGTCCCGTAGCGACTGGAGGACGGCAGTTGGAAAGGAACTTTCCAACTCGCTTCTTGCAGTCCCGTAGCGACTGGAGGACAGGCAGTTGGAAAGGAACTTTCCAACTCGCTTCTTCCAGTCCCGTAGCGACTGGAGGACAGCAGTTGGAAAGGAACTTTCCAACTCGCTTCTTCCAGTCCCGTAGCGACTGGAGGACAGGCAGTTGGAAAGGAACTTTCCAACTCGCTTCTTGCAGTCCCGTAGGGACTGGAGGACGGCAGTTGGAAAGGAACTTTCCAACTCGCTTCTTGCAGTCCCGTAGCGGACTGGAGGACGGCAGTTGGAAAGGAACTTTCCAACTCGCTTCTTCCAGTCCCGTAGCGACTGGAGGACGGCAGTTGGAAAGGAACTTTCCAACTCGCTTCTTGCAGTCCCGTAGCGACTGGAGGACGGCAGTTGGAAAGGAACTTTCCAACTCGCTTCTTCCAGTCCCGTAGGGACTGGAGGACGGCAGTTGGAAAGGAACTTTCCAACTCGCTTCTTCCAGTCCCGTAGGGACTGGAGGACGGCAGTTGGAAAGGAACTTTCCAACTCGCTTCTTCCAGTCCCGTAGGGACTGGAGGACGGCAGTTGGAAAGGAACTTTCCAACTCGCTTCTTCCAGTCCCGTAGCGACTGGAGGACGGCAGTTGGAAAGGAACTTTCCAACTCGCTTCTTGCAGTCCCGTAGCGACTGGAGGACGGCAGTTGGAAAGGAACTTTCCAACTCGCTTCTTGCAGTCCCGTAGGGACTGGAGGACGGCAGTTGGAAAGGAACTTTCCAACTCGCTTCTTGCAGTCCCGTAGCGACTGGAGGACGGCAGTTGGAAAGGAACTTTCCAACTCGCTTCTTGCAGTCCCGTAGGGACTGGAGGACGGCAGTTGGAAAGGAACTTTCCAACTCGCTTCTTGCAGTCCCGTAGCGGACTGGAGGACGGCAGTTGGAAAGGAACTTTCCAACTCGCTTCTTGCAGTCCCGTAGCGACTGGAGGACAGGCAGTTGGAAAGGAACTTTCCAACTCGCTTCTTGCAGTCCCGTAGCGACTGGAGGACGGCAGTTGGAAAGGAACTTTCCAACTCGCTTCTTGCAGTCCCGTAGCGACTGGAGGACAGGCAGTTGGAAAGGAACTTTCCAACTCGCTTCTTGCAGTCCCGTAGCGACTGGAGGACGGCAGTTGGAAAGGAACTTTCCAACTCGCTTCTTGCAGTCCCGTAGCGGACTGGAGGACAGCAGTTGGAAAGGAACTTTCCAACTCGCTTCTTGCAGTCCCGTAGCGACTGGAGGACGGCAGTTGGAAAGGAACTTTCCAACTCGCTTCTTGCAGTCCCGTAGCGACTGGAGGACAGCAGTTGGAAAGGAACTTTCCAACTCGCTTCTTGCAGTCCCGTAGCGACTGGAGGACAGCAGTTGGAAAGGAACTTTCCAACTCGCTTCTTCCAGTCCCGTAGGGACTGGAGGACAGGCAGTTGGAAAGGAACTTTCCAACTCGCTTCTTCCAGTCCCGTAGGGACTGGAGGACAGGCAGTTGGAAAGGAACTTTCCAACTCGCTTCTTCCAGTCCCGTAGGGACTGGAGGACAGGCAGTTGGAAAGGAACTTTCCAACTCGCTTCTTCCAGTCCCGTAGGGACTGGAGGACAGGCAGTTGGAAAGGAACTTTCCAACTCGCTTCTTCCAGTCCCGTAGGGACTGGAGGACAGCAGTTGGAAAGGAACTTTCCAACTCGCTTCTTCCAGTCCCGTAGGGACTGGAGGACAGCAGTTGGAAAGGAACTTTCCAACTCGCTTCTTCCAGTCCCGTAGGGACTGGAGGACAGCAGTTGGAAAGGAACTTTCCAACTCGCTTCTTCCAGTCCCGTAGGGACTGGAGGACAGGCAGTTGGAAAGGAACTTTCCAACTCGCTTCTTCCAGTCCCGTAGGGACTGGAGGACGGCAGTTGGAAAGGAACTTTCCAACTCGCTTCTTCCAGTCCCGTAGGGACTGGAGGACGGCAGTTGGAAAGGAACTTTCCAACTCGCTTCTTCCAGTCCCGTAGGGACTGGAGGACGGCAGTTGGAAAGGAACTTTCCAACTCGCTTCTTCCAGTCCCGTAGGGACTGGAGGACGGCAGTTGGAAAGGAACTTTCCAACTCGCTTCTTCCAGTCCCGTAGGGACTGGAGGACAGGCAGTTGGAAAGGAACTTTCCAACTCGCTTCTTCCAGTCCCGTAGCGGACTGGAGGACGGCAGTTGGAAAGGAACTTTCCAACTCGCTTCTTCCAGTCCCGTAGCGACTGGAGGACGGCAGTTGGAAAGGAACTTTCCAACTCGCTTCTTCCAGTCCCGTAGCGACTGGAGGACGGCAGTTGGAAAGGAACTTTCCAACTCGCTTCTTCCAGTCCCGTAGCGACTGGAGGACGGCAGTTGGAAAGGAACTTTCCAACTCGCTTCTTCCAGTCCCGTAGCGACTGGAGGACGGCAGTTGGAAAGGAACTTTCCAACTCGCTTCTTCCAGTCCCGTAGCGACTGGAGGACGGCAGTTGGAAAGGAACTTTCCAACTCGCTTCCAGGGTTTAATTTATTCATTTTTTGTGGAGTTACAGTTAACCCTGCTTCCGACACAGGAAACGGGGTAGGAATATTATAAAGTGTGTTATTTTACAGAAACAGGGATTCAAGTTAATGCGGGTGGGTTGCCTGTTGCCTCAAAGCAGCATCGTTATAAAGTTAGTTACATCTGGAGTATGCAATGTTATGAAGCTGCATTTTTGCTTAGTTTGGTTAACAATTCAGCACCGATATAGGAAATGATTCCTAACCATTTTTATCTGACTGATTGCTGGTTAGGCATTGGACGCTATGTGTTCTTTTCATGGGCAACAAGGGGATCCTGATGTGGAACAAAACATGATCTTACAACAGCTTGTTATGTTTTTGTTTACGGAGATTGTGTGATAGCTTCATTAAGTTTGTGGTATATTTAATACAGGGGGGGAAAGTTATGAGAGCTAAGGACTCCTTCATATACCGTAAAATTGGGACCAGCTGTAGAAACTATTAAAATCGTAAAAAAAAAACGTTTTCACGACTTCCCAGGTGCATTGATATGTGCATGTGACTTGAAAAAGGAGACTATTTACAGCTCATAAGTAGTTCTTTATTCTGATTTCTCTATTTTCGAATTGCCTATAATGCACTTTGTTTGCCCCCAAAATTTTGCATGAACTATTGTTTGTAAATGCTCTTGGGAGTACTGCATATTTCCAAGAGCATTTCAAATCCATAGTTTATGCAAAATTTGGGGGGCAACCAAAGTGTATTATGAGCAATTCGAAAATAGAGAATTGACTTAATGCAAATTATTTACAGTGAAGACTAGAGACTTGTAAGCCAGCATTTGCTGCAATAGGCCATTTTAAGATGACGTCATTTTACTACAGCTAATAGAATCCTTCAGTGTCTTGTTCTCCAAACAATGCCTATTGCTATTTAAGGTGGTATCATACCCAAAGACATGGAAAATTTTGCATTAAGTTCAAGATTTCTTAAATGCCAAGTTATTACACTTATCAAGAGAAATTGATTGACATGTGTTATGGGGTTTATGGTCTCCATGGCAACCATGCCACGCCCTAAACTCCATGTTTTATTAATAAAACAAACACTGGCAGCTATAACTCTCCATTTATGCAACATTTGGATCTGAAAATTTCAGAGTTTGTTTAGCACACAGAGATCTGTGCAATGAACTAAAACCATGACAATCTAAGGGTGCAAAGTGACGAAAACATTTCTTGCCACACCCTATTAACATATTGGATAATTTTGTTAGAATTTGGAAAATTATTCTGATGTTAGTTCATTGCATAGAGCAATACTATTCACAAATGACTGTAGCAAAATTTATTGCTTCAGGTAAAATACTTTCAGAGAGGTGTTGAGCTGCAACGTGTTTAGTCAAATTCCAACATTTGAGAAAAACAGACTTAAAGTCAAAACAATTGATTCTAGATCAATTATAAGTGTGGGAGCATACATTTAGCAGGTTTTATGAGCATTTAACTAATGTAAACAATAGTTGCTAGGGCCATTGCTACGGGAAAATTATATACCACCATTCAGTTATCTTATAGTTCACTTGTTTAGTGCTGCAAATTTAGTGAAATTTTTTCAAAATGGGATTTTCAAGTGTTTTAAGATTGCAATTTTGCCATTTTCAAAAAACCAACGTTGGAAGCTAGACATCGTATTTTAGGGTACCATTCCACCTTAAACCTCAATTGGATTCAAAATTTTAATAAGAAAGGAAAAACAAAGTGAACTCTGGGAGTTGTAGTAAATAACGTCATTGTGAAAATGGCCTATTCTGAGATAAAAGTAAAATCTGCAAAAGACTGCAAATGGTAAAGCTGCTAACAGTATACGTACATGTAGGATCTGCAAGAGACATAATCAACCAAAAAATTAACAAACACACAATAAACTGCAAGGCTGATCTGACTACGTAAAAAAGTTGACTTTGCAAAACACCAATACAACAGAAACCGTTAAGGTAGGGTTGCAACCGTGGACAGCTGTTTCGTTGTTATATCACAACTGTGTTTTCCGATAACATATCAGCATATTGTACTTATATTATACAATGTAGTACTGTAAGTAATATATGAAATATGAGTGGCAGAACTGTATGAACATTTACAATGGCGAGCCCCAGGCGACCTATTATAAATATTCATACAGCTTTGCTGTGTATATTTTGTATGATTTATAAAAGAACAATAGTGATTCAGCTTTTTAGCATTCCTATAGAGCGTATGCACATGACGTCACGGCGGCCATATTGGTGTACCAAAACAATAGAACGGCGGCCATGTTGGTGTACCAAAACAATCCTGTGGGATTTGAACGCTTTTCTTATGTTAACACTTTCTTTTGTTCCAATAAATTTGCATAGCTGCTTGCCACGTGAGTGCATACGCTCTATAGGTGGTTTGCACGTTACGTCATGGTGGCCATGTTGGAGCACACCTACAAAAGAATTTTAATGAACTTCTTTTGTTATGTGCACCAACATGGCCACCATGGCCTTTGTCATTTGAGTCCCATAGGACTGAAGGTCACGTGAGTGAAAACCATCTATTAGTGTTCTGTATCAGTGATGCAGTATTATTATACCTGTTCTGTATCAGGATTTACAAACCTTCATTTAAATAATTCTCATTTCTATTGTACTTGACGCAGTCTTTTCTTATGCCTGTTTATTTGTTTGGTTTATTCTAGGTAATTGTCAGGCATGATGCATTCTTTGGACCTTTTTTTACAGCTTTTAACTAAGAGAATTGCATGAAAAATTAATATTCATTCATGACATCAAGCATACAAAAAATTGTTCCTAAATTTCACGAGGCATGTTCAAGCAGTCAATTGTGTAATTAGTGATATAGCACTTTCGTCATTTATTTGACAGTTCACGCTTAACATCCACGATGTACTTCATGTAGTATGATGCATGTGAACCTATCAGAGAAACCTTACGAGCAACCTCAACTCATCTTATGTGACGTGTATAGTGGAATCAGGTTACAGCATAGCATCTCCCTGGTTCCAAGGGTAGACACAAAAATAAAATATTTAAGAGTATAGTTTTCCTAATTTTTAAACGGTAGAATTCCGAAATTAACGCCCCCTTTCCCTCGTTTCGAATTAACACCCAACATTCAAGTAGCAGCTACTTCAGGGTGCGGGGCTGTTACTTTGGGCAATATTGTCACGTCTAGCAGGTAGGAAATTGACATTTACAGTGCGATGTGCCTTATCATGAGCAACCAACAAACGTTTTCATAAGTTAGCCAACAAGAGAGCGCAAATTGAATTGACAGGCATGCCTCCTTGCAAAGTTGAGTACGATGGACTGTTATCTTGTCGCTTCGTCTTTATCACAGGAGTGCACAGTTACAAAATACAATTATATTCACTTTATTGCTTCACACGTATCCGCAGTTGGCAAAACGATAAAAAGAATTAGCTGGTGATATTGTGGAAACGTGTAGAAACTTTGCAAGTGCTGTAAGTTTTAAAATTAACATTGGTTTAGAAGGGGCATTATTTTTGGAATTCTATGGTACCATACTTTCAATGTCACATAACATTACAATACAATACTAGTGTATCCAAAAGATAGTAATTGCTGCGGTAAATTTGTTATAACAATGCTGTTTTATCGTCTCGCTGGTATTACAGAATTTTCTCTTTCGTTTTTTGAGGGGAAGCAAAGCAAATGTAACCGGGATGAATCGACGAAAATTCCAGCTAATAAGACTAATTTTGGTTTGTAATTCACCATCAAGTTCCTGCAATGTCTGTAGAATATTGTTGAGTAAAGGACGCGTTCACCCGAGGAAGGTGTGAAAATTTAGGTTAATTACTGTGTGTTCGCGTCTCCCAAGCTCAGCTCAGGTTTCGCGTCCCCAAGCGCTCAGCTCAGCTCAGACTCATCGACCCCTGTCGGAGTGATTTCAAAATAAATTTGTCTTTTATTCCGTATAATCTTCGAAAATCTTTGCCATTCAACGGTCTTATCACCCTGCCTCGCAGTCCCCGCTCAACTCGTAGTAGTCTTCGACACTTCAGTTCCGATTTCGACTGGGACATGTTGGACCAAAATACTGTATTGCAAATCTCGCAGCGAACACTGAGCTTGAAGCAGCAAGCGAGGCTATTGTTCGTGGCGCAGTGCATTCTGGCCCAAAATGTGTTCGTGGCGCAGTGAATTCTGGTAAAAAGCGATCAAATCGAGATTTTTGCTGCGGAACGAACGTAGCGAGTGAGCAGCAACATAATCAGGATTTAAGAGAAATATATGAGAAAAAAATATAAGCTAGGAAAAATCTCGATTTGATCGCTTTTTACCAGAATTCACTGCGCCACGAACACATTTTGGGCCAGAATGCACTGCGCGACGAACAATAGCCTCGCTTGCTGCTTCAAGCTCAGTGTTCGCTGCGAGATTTGTAATACAGTATTTTGGTCCAACATCTCCCAGTCGAAATCGGAACTGAAGTGTCGAAGACTACTACGAGTTGAGCGGGGACTGCGAGGCATGGTGATAGGACCGTTGAATGGCAAAGATTTTCGAAGATTGTACGGAATAAAAGACAAATTTATTTTGAAATCACTCCGACAGGGGTCGAGCTGAGCGGTTGGGTACGCGAAACCTGAGCTGAGCTTGGGAGACGCAAACACACAGAAATTAACCTAAATTTTCACACCTTGCTCGTGGTGAACGAATTAGTCTTATTAGCTGGAATTTTCGTCGATTCATCCCGGTTACATTTGCTTTGCTTCCCCTCAAAAAACGAAAGAGAAAATTCTGTAATACCAGCGAGACGATAAAACAGCATTGTTACAACAAATTTACCGCAGCAATTACTATCTTTTGGATACACTAGTTCCTAGCTTATATTTTTTCCCCATATATTTCTCTTAAATCTTGATTATGTTGCTGCTCACTCGCTACGCTCGTTCCGCAGCAATTACAATGCTAACAGGTCCTTAAAAATGGCTTCCAGTTGTACATGTACTGTCACTGTGACCCGGTCATCTGTAATCAGTCTCACAATGAATCCCTTCTCTGTTGGTGGAAACATGCTCTGAAATAGTAAGAAACAGGTTTTTTGTCAGTCTAGCTCTAAACACAAGTGGCTATTTTGATTGTTGTGCCGTACAGGGGCAATGTCACATATTTTAGTATCACTTTGACAAGCCAAAAAAACATATTTGTATTGACACAAAACTAAAAATAATGGATAAGTTCTGTTAACAATATTACTCCACTATTGCACTAAAACTATAACAAAGTGTCTTGAAGTGCAAATGACCAGAATTGAAATGGATTGCAACTTGAGAAAATGTGAAGCTGCAGTCTTTAAAAACATGTCCACATCGTCTGGTTGTGAGAGTGCAAGTTGCTTCAGGATCTGTAAAGTGAGGGTTGGGGAATTGTCATGTCACTTGATGATTTGCTTCAGTAAAGCCATTTTTTAACTTATAACAGAATGCTGTCCAATTTTAATACCTGATACCAACTAAGCTGATGCTCGGCATAAAATGCGTTTGATTTATGGCACTGCTCAAAATTGGGATGAATTATCTGCACATACTGTTATTTTAGCCGGCAATTTTCAAGCTTCTTTTAAAAGGCGCTTTTAAGTGCTGCCATCCATTGTCAGACGATGGCAAAGCAAGAAAGAAGCGGCCATCACAGACTGAATTTTTGACAGGCAGATCAACTGTACACTTTTATAACCGGAAACCACAATAAAAGACACTCATCATTATCTTAATAATTATTGCAAAACTTAGTACCTCCTTTTTCATAAAGTGTTATTTAATACCCAAAGTTTGTTCTTTACACAAAACAGTCTTCTTTGAAACATTTTTTTTTCTTTCAAAAATGAAATTTCAGATAAATTGAGGAGTGGTTCACCTTAGAAGTGCCTATCACCCCTAGAAAGTTATTTTCAGAATCAACTCTATGTACATTGAATAGTTGAATGGTAAAATATTTCTTGCTTTGAACGTCATGTTTGTGAGTTATAGATATTTGAATTTACAAAATGCTAATTAGATGACATCAACCTGGGAATTTGCCATATATTCTACACCAATTTACAATGCACAGTTTACAGCTTGAGGATAATTTATTTGATAAATACTAAAAATAAACTGTGGACAGTCAATTGATTCATAAAAAATATTACTTGGAGGTGTAAACAAGTAGTTGTATAATAAATGATTCCCGGGTTGACGTCAGCTAATTAGCATTTTGTAAATTCGAATCTCTATAACTCACTAACACGACATTCAAAACAAGAAATATTTTACCATTCAACTGTTCAAATATGTACATAGAGTTGATTCTAAAAATAACTTTCTAGGGGTGATTGACACTTTAAGGAGGATCGACTCGGCTTTTGCAGAGAAGACACACTTTGGTTGTTTTTATACTTTACCAAGTTTATAAAATGTGATCAAAGTTTTATGTGTCACTGGTTTCCAAGGGACAGGGGTTACTATAGCAATGCTTGCTTATTGCCCTTTGTTTTAAACAACGTAATTCTTTTCAAAATCTTAAGTCAGACACTTCATAATGGAAACCTTCAAATGTTATAGTACTCATGTATCACTAGCTGCAGATGAACTTTTAAGAAAAATTAATGGTTTTCGAGCAAATCAAAAATCATTTTTACGGCATGATATGCAAAGCTGAAACATTTTTAAAATGCCCTTACATTACATAATAATAAATGTGACCCTCCATATGACTTTAAAGCTAAAGGTGATAGCACGCTCACAACACAGTGACACAACACACTTAGTGTGTCCTAAAACACGGATATGCGCATATTTAACTAGATTTAACAAAGGAGAGCACACTTGTTTTGTTTTTCAAGACTTAACACGCTAAATCTTTTGTTTCTCTTAGTGTGCGATCGATAGCATGCTTAGTGTGCAAGAATCAAACGTGACTTAACAAGACTTTACACGCTAAATCTTTTGTTTCTCTTAGTGTGCGATCAATAGCACGCTTAGTGTGCAAGAATCAGACGTGACAAGTCATGGCGATGATTCGGCTGACACAAGTAAGAAAAACAAACAAGAATGGAGCAAGAACAGAGCGAGATGTATGTACCGCTCTGACATTTGGCCAGGCGTTTGGATGTGAGCGAGAATCGGGCCATATTCAAGCCATCCCATTTGAAAATTCAGTTATGGCCAGACACGAGCGAGATTCAAGCAACACAATAGTCCCGCTCTTAAAACGAGCAAAAATCAAGCAACGAATGTTTATCTCACTTAGACGGAGATCACGCGGATGGATCGATGGAATGCTTGCGAAAACAAATGCGGCTTATGTTTATTCCCAGCCCAAAGACACTCCAAACTTTCTGTGATGTTTTAGCGCGGTGGAATATACTTGGAATTGAAGGCTGAGAGTTTGGAAAAGCTTAATCTTAACTTGGAAAGCAAAACTACAAAGAAAACAGAGAATTGTCTGTATACTTGTGACTTTCTACATGCCAGTGTGTTTTCAGGTTTCAAGTTACTGTTTTGACATATGCAAATTCATTGCACTTTTACTACTTTTCCCAAGGGACCGCCATGCACCTTTTTTTACGGCAACTACAACAAACTTCAAAGGCTTTAATTTTTTTTTCTGCTACCAAACTTTCCCTACCGTCTTTAATTTCGATTATATAAATTATATAGATTATATGTCAACAATAACATTTAAGTAAAGTAACGTCAACAATAACAATAAGTATTGAAAATCAAGTGAGAAGCAACAAAAACATTTGACTTGTTCTTTGTGCAATTTTCTATGCTGATTGTTATTATAATTTCAACCCGTGAGGTACATGTTTGTTTGAACCTTTGACGTCACTTTATCCCATTCGCAACCAAGCCTTGGAACAAGGTTGATTAATGGCTGCCGTAAATTCTCAGACATAAATGTTAAAATAAAATGACTTCTTATGTTCGTAATGGATTGAAATTTGGCAAGATGAGTAAGAAAGTCTAATCGACAGTACACGAAAATGTAAAAAATTGAAAATCAAAAATTTGATCGCAGTGGCACTTTAAATTAGCAAACTGTCTCACAACAGTCATTGGCAATTAATTAGTACACCTGCAGACCTAGAATGTATCACATAAGATCTGATATTATGTTTGGAGTTTCAATAATATTTGTTTATGATAGACTAGCGTAAGTCCTGTCATTAATGTACAGTCGAACCTCCCATAAACAGACACCATCAGGACCAGAAAAAGTGTCTGCTTAAGAAATGTGTCCGCTTATAGAAGGTTAAAAATGTAGTGTTCGTATGTGGCTGGGACCACGACTAAGTGTCCGCTTATGGGAGGTGTCCGCCTACGGGAGGTGTCCGTTAGCGGAGGTTTGACTGTACTACAAAATTCAGAAAGATGGGTTTGGCAGGGCTCTGCTTTGGCAGTGCCAGGGGGACATAATTTAATATGCAACTCTTACATGTATCTTCAGTGAGAAGAAAAACTGAGTTGTTGCCCTTTGGGCTCCCTATGATAACTGTAATAACAAAGCTACATGTAGCCTTGGTTGGTAATAAGAAAATTATTGTTAAATCAACATACTTTGACAATGTTAGTTGTTTTCTTCATTGGATTCTCCATTCTCCCGTGTGTCCTGATCAAGCTCCTGTGAGCCACTGTGCTTCCATTTCTAGTAAATGAAATTAAAATGTTACTAACAACTTACTGCCATATCACATACATGTACATGTACAGCTAATATTCTAAAATAAATAGAATGACCAACTGTTATAAAAATACAACTTTTACTTTTCCCTGTTCATGTTTTTAAGTTGGCCTCGCTTAATAATCAATTAATAATATAATAAACAATCATTGCATGAGGTTTTTGTGATATCCAGAATAATGAAGGTCAAGGTAAGATGTACAGTAGTGTTATCAGCCTCAGCCTCAGCCTTACCGAGTCCTTGATTATTCCGGATATCACAAAGACCATAGACCACAGAGACCTTTTCAGCTTGTTTTTTATTGGCAACTAATTGTTATGAACAAATAACCTCAGCTAACTTTATAACCTTTTATTAGTGTGCAGGAGGGTGGGGTTTTTGGCCCAATGCACACACTCAGCAAGTGAAAGCTTACAAAATTCCAGGAGTATTGAACTTGCTCTGTCAACTTCAGAATAACTAGATTACATCATGTGCTCTTTATCCCATGAACCTATGTACTTTTCCACAGCATTAAACTGACTTATGGGGTAAATTATTTGGCTGGAAAAAGGTTAAATACAATGAAACTTACTAGTACACAATATTTAAATATAGACAATAACTTTCATCTGATACATGTACACTGTACCTTGAACTACACTGTATCTTAGCCAAAACTTCTTCATTCTGTAAATGTTTGTAATTGAAATTTCATTCATCTGGCCTTCTCCACTTTTTCTTTTTTCATTTCTCTCCTTGAGATCTTGGTATTTTGCATTTTTTATTTGTGGCAAACCACATGGAAGGTGTTTCAAGGCCAGGGACATCAGTGATTTCTTTTAACATCTCAAGTACATGTATTTCCTAGAAAAAAATTACATTTTCCATAAGTACCGAAAATTATCTAAAATGAAATTGTTCACTGAATAACTATCTGCCAGGAAAACTATTATTATTTATGGTCAATCTTATGTGTATCAACCATTCAGGACCACTTACTTGATGCCCAAAGTGCTGGCTCTATTCCAAGACTCCAGACTGCTAATGGTCTTAGTGTACATGTATTTTCCCTTTACATACCATCACACAAGGGTTTAGCCAAGTGAAAGTCTAAAGAGAAAAAAAGAAATTAAACCTGGCAAACCATAAACATTCTATTAAGACCTCCAGGGGGCTTCTAGAGGGGGGGGGGGGGGGGGGCCTTATTTTAAACTTGAAGATGGACTTGTTGTTCCAGGAACATGTAGGCGATATGCAAGTCAAAAACTACATGTACCACATTTTCCTGATTAAACACCAGGAGCATTTATTTAAAACTCTGCCTTGCATATATATACGGGGGCCTGCATTTATTAAATAGGGGTACTTTTTCATCAGTTTTCATGATCACATTTTAGATTTTTTATTCCTAAATTCTTAATTCAAAAGCTACATGTAAATTGATCAAAATATTCCTAATATTACCTTGATGAAAATAAAAAACAAGAAGTCTCAAAGAGACTATAATAGTCAATAAATTTAACCAGAAATTCAACTGATGATCCCTGACCTTGAGACTTTTATTTGTCTTTTCATATAAACTATTAACTCTGGATAAAGTAACAATGGAGCAATCCCCAGGATGATAAAGATGACGAATTTTACATCTCAATTACTTGAAAGTCCCATTGACAAAAAATCCAGCAAAATAGAGACTATGCAGTGACTATTGTTGTCATTATTTGTTAATGTTTCTTTTTTTTTTTCATTTAAAACTGACAAAATAGCAGTTTAAAGCGGCTGTAGCGTACACTGTAATCATTAATAAAATATTTCTACTG